>JAOUQT010305146.1:0-15582 GCA_025769995.1 Xyliphius kryptos | reverse complement strand
ATTCACATAGGACTACATAGTGACCTTGACATTTAGGAAATTGTGTGTTGTTCTCTAATTTTGATCTCCAGTGTATGATTGGGGTAAGATTACGATTAGATAAGATTTAGGGCTACTTTATAGTTAAAGTAAGATCATTTTAAGGGTAAGCTTATGCTAGGGTGAATAAGGTTATGGTTCGGGCGCTGAGCAAATACATTCAAGACAGGTCCCACAGTCCAAAGATGGATACATGGTAAATTGGATGCTTTAAATTGTCCCCATAAAGTGTGTGTTTTCATATCCTCATATTATGTACTGTTACATATGTTCCTGGAGTTTTAGATAAATACCTATAAATACAATGAGCTCCATAATAACTTTAAAGACTGTGACAACAAACTATATAACTATTCTGTATAGTGAACAGAATTAATTTTGTACCATGTGCCAGTCAAACTAACTCCCCAACTTAAAATGAATTAAAATGCCATCTATTCTATTTACACAAAACCTCATATACTAGTTGATGAATGTTCTTTTATAGTCTCAGTGATTCTCTGTGGTTCTCTGAAAGTGCACTTAATACTTTTATGTCTACTCATATGCATTACTTATTGAAAAAACAATCATTCATCACTCATTATCTTCCCCTTAATCCTCTACCTGGGTCACAGGGATGGGGGGGGGGTCCTTATGCCCATCCAGAGAAGAACATTTGGGGCACTGGGCGGATACACCCAGGACAGGGCACAAATCTATTGTTGGGCACACTCACTCACACAGCCACAAACGCAAGTACACTACATGGGGCAATTTAGAGCATTCAATTTGACCTTAAATCCACATTTTTGGACTGTGGGAGAACCCAGAGAACCCGGAGGAAATCCACATGAACAATAGGATTTATTATAGGGTTCTATGCCATCTAGAACCTAAACGTCTACTTATTTAACCCTTCGGTTTATTATTTTTAAAGAACGTTTTATACACCAAATGGATCTATTCAGAAAGAGCCTCCTAATGAAAGCAATCATAGGCTTCATCTTAAAATTCAAACCTCGTGGCTCTTTTTTGGACGATGCACTACTTACTTTACTTTACTTATCCAGGACGGACACTAATCCAACCGAAACTTTTTCAAAAAGGCAATCTTAATTCAAGTCACATGATTAAGGGGCGTGGTTTAAGTACACCTGCGTCAGGTGTTATTATCATTTACCTGCTGTTTCCTTAACAGCGAGTTTTGGTTTAATTCGGGTTCTTTCTCAGTTTAAGTTGAATGTTTCGCGGATTCCTGCCCTCGATCTAACAATGAGGGATTTCTGATGCAGAACTGTGAAACTGGAAAACATCTACTTGTAAGTGCAATGATCCGTTTATGCCACGTAATAAGCAATGGCTCGAAGTCACATAAAAGACTTATATGCCGTATTTTAATTATTTAGCCGCTTTGCATTTGTGTTCTTGTAAAACTCTTTCCTTCCAAAACCAGGATCTTTGAAGTTTGGGCTTTTCTTTGTTACCCGAACCCTCAGTGTGGACTGAGTTCTGTTTTCTCAGGTCGTGACGGTCATTAGTGAAGTTCTTGTAGCTCGTTTGCTTTGCTCTTATAATTCTGTTGTTTATATAGTTTGGGGTAAATGGTGCATGGAGTATGTTAAAGTTCATGTCGGGTAATCCGGATACCAATACCTGCGTTTTGTTTGTTCACTCTTTTCTTTACGATGCGTAACATGACGCTGAGATCCTTTGTGTTTAATGAAGAACCACAAAACACCACATATTACTTTACAACAGAATCGTGTATTAACTCCTGTAATCATCAGATCATTTAAAACGTTCTTACTAGACATATCATCCGTTTTTTATAAGTTTGTGCTTTGAAGTATTTAAGCACAGTTTAAGTTAAGCTTAGTTTATTATTTTAGTTTATTATTCTGACTTCTTCTCTATTCAGGTTTACATTGTCTCGTCTTACTTTAAATCTGCAATGAAATTCGGACAAATGTGCTTCTTAGAACAGATTATGTTTTTGCAGAAATATAGGAAATTATAAAGGGTTCATAAACTTTCAAGCTCCACTGTACTTTGCTCATCTGCATAAAAATAGTTCCTGTGGTGCACTAATCTACGCCTGTCAGCAATCTGGAGCTAAAATTAAGAATAGCAGATGCATTATTGAGCTAATTTATAGAGCATTCAGCTCAGATTTCTGCATTACGCAATTACTGTGAGCTGGAATGTTCAGTTTATGCAGATATGTCCAATTATTGGTTAAAATTAAAGACTACAGACAGGTTCAGTCAGTATTGTTACTTGGTCTTATTTAAATTAACAAATGGGTCAACTGAATAAATCTTAGTCCAAATGATATTAGCTGTAGTTAGTTAAAAGCTGTAGGTATCAGGTTATCATATGCCACTAATTATTTTGTAATGAGATATCAGATGAATCACATTGTGTTGGGTTTTAAGCCTTTCTTGAAGAGCTCTGTTCCTATTTTTTTCGTATTGTTTTATTGGCATGTCATATACCCTTCTAGATGCAACCATCTTATTTACCTGTTCAAAGAGTGCACTGATACATACACCCCTAATGTCTGTGACAAACTAGTATTTTCAATGTAACTACCAGATTATGTCGTTTATTAAGGGGACGGTAAAGTTAAAACATCTTGGAAAAAAGACACATGCAGAGCAGGGATGGGTGGAGTTTGCATGTTCTCCCCATGTCTGCTTGGGTTTCCTCCGGGTTCTCTGGTTTCCTCCCACATTTCAAAAATATATAACTGAATGCTCTAAATTGCCCTGTGTTATGTGTGGATGTGTGAGTGAGTGTGTACCCAGCTATGGATTGGCGCCCTGTCCTGGGTTTATCTGCCCGGTGCCCGAGATGTTCTCCCCTGGATGGGCATGGGGAACCCCCCACTCCCTGCGACCCTCATAAAGGAATAAGCGAAAGATAATGAGTAAATGAATGAATGAATGAATGATGAGGCAGGAGAAGGAGAGGGAGGCTGAAAAAGTAGATTTGTAGTACACTCCTCAAAAAGATAAAGGCAACACTACAATAACACATCCTAGAGCTTAATGAATAAAATATTTTAATCAGAAATCTTTCTTTAGTAGATATTGAAATGTGTGAGAACAAAATAACAAAAATTATTAAAATTTTAATGAAAATTACTATCCCATGGAGGTCTGGATTTGGAATCATACTTAAAATCAAATGACAGGCTGATCCAACTTTAGCAGAAATTCCCAACCATCTCATTGTGCTAAGTAACCCGGTTCAGGTGTTTTGTGTGAAACTTCCAGCCCCCTGTGGGCAGATCTTGGTTTTCAGAAACTTACTCTCAGATTTCAACAACAGACTGCACACATTCATCACAGTTAGGAGTAAGGAATGAATAGTGTTTTGTTTCAGTCGTGCTTACAGGCATTTTATGTAGAATTATCCTCCAAGAGCATTTATACAATATCATTGTTAATGCTTAACCCTATTTCTCTATACAAGATATGTGGATGCACACTTGAGACCCCCCCCCTTCCTGAATGCCCTTGCTTCAGGCTGAGATGCTGCTACGTCACAGACGGACATTCTGCTCAGGGGAAACGTGCAGTCTGTCCTTAAGTCGATCCTTAGCCATCAGGTGAATGACATTCCTCATTCCTTACACCTGCTTTAAGTCTTATAACAGTAATGGAACTAAGATGACCATGCGAAAGATTTTAACATAATGATAAAACATATTTCCTCCTATAAGATTTGAGCCGCATCTGTTCACTAAAACCATTTGTAGTAATGAGACCTGTGCGAAAGCTTCAAAATTGAATGTCCATCTGTGAATCCTAATTAAAAATGTGTTTATACAGCACTTTTTTTTTTCCAACAGTGAGTTGCCACAAAAATTGTGTAATGCAAAAAGAAAATGCTTGTAAATTATTTGACTGTAAATAGTAAAGTATAAAACCTAATGCAATTACTTGATTTTAATTGGTGAAGCTTTTAGGTCCTGAGTGTGTAATTCTAAGCTCGTGTGAATTCTAGGTTTTCTCACCATGTGCATTCAGTTGTTAATCCTTTTGTGTGCTGCATGTAATTTAGAGTAGCAAAAAACATGTAAGTGCATTGAGGGGGGTGGTGAAGTGTGAACAATAGTTCTAAACTTACTTTATGGATATGGATTTGTATAAGTTAAGGCAGTAATTAAAAGCTGTCCTATTTACTCTGTTCTCTAATTGTCAGGACCCCAATAGTACCACCACAGAGCAGGTATTATTTGGTTTGTGCATTATTCCTATCACAGCAGTGTCACTAAGGGGATTAAATGAAACTACTGCTGCACTAAAACACCGTCACTGCAGAACTGACAATCAATAACACCACCCAAATTATACCTGTTCTGTGATGTCCTGACCAATACAGAACAGGGAGCCAACAGGAGACTAACAAAAACAGACATGACACAAGACAGATGGACTACAGTCTGCAAACTACAAAGTCCATCTATATGTTACGTGAAAATGGACAATGGAGCAAAAAGGGGGCGTGTCCAAATTTTTGACTGATACTGTAATTGGCTTTATTTCTGTCACCCTGCCATTAATACCACTGTTTAATTATTTTGCTGTGTCTTTGTTACATGACATTTTGTGTGGTGTGTGGTTCTTTTACTGAAATGTCCTTTATTTGTACACAATATATCTGCATATCAGTTTAGCACGCTTTTCCAACTTGATGAGCATCAGCAACTCTCTTAAAATCCTCAGACATGACATACCTGGTTCTACTTGTCTACTTTCAGAATTTGTTTTAGAAAGGTTAGTCCAGATTTATGAAAAAAAATGTGGGAAATTTTAAAGGGTTCAAAAACTTTTAAATAATACTGTGTATCTAACCAAAATAGTTTTCAAAGTACATGCAGTTTGGACAGGTAGCATTCTCTGCTGTTTTATTTAAGTTAAGTTTCTGATACATCTCCAGTTTAAACCCATAGTAAAAATCCCCTGAGCATTAAAATCAAATCAGGGCACTAGGGTCTGTCTTACTATTGAAAGACCTACATTTTCTGTAAAGGAACAATGATGTATTTTAAGAAAGTCCCTTGAGAGAAGAGCAATTGAAATGAGTTTAAGCTAAATGTTGCTCTCAAATGTATTTTCTCCTGTATGGTCTCCATGGAAAATGTGTGTGTGTGGCAGAGGATGTTCATCTCTTGCTTCATGGGCTTTCTGGATAAGATCAGGTGTCTTGGCACTGGCCTCGCCTCCCTGTCCGGATGTTAAGAAAGGCCTGTTTGTATCCCATTTGGGCTTGAGGGACTAAATGGACAATGAATGCACTCTCTTCGAGGATGGGGAGGAGGGACAGAGGTTTGGGCAAGAGGAGAGAAACACATAGAGCAGAAATGAGCCATGAGTCCCACATTGCGACACCTCTCTGTTAAGAGTCTGTCATGAGAAATACCGATAGCTCTTAAACAGTCTGCCCCCTGCAGAGTGCCACCGCTAAGACCAAGAGGAACTGTGTACAAATTAGCACTTTATGAAATGGCCAAGCATATAAACATATATAATTAGGATTTCTAAAAATATACTATTTAAAGATGGACAAAACAATTTATTAGCTAATTAATGGATGCCATGTAGTGTGATAATGACAACATGATTGCCTAGAATTATAATTTGGTCTATGTTCGTGTTATGTCTCTGTTCGTGTTTGTGGGTTGGGGTCCGTGTTTGTGTATGTGCACTTTCTTTTTTTGACGTTTCTTTCTTTGCGTCTTCGTCTCTTTATTGAAAAGAATAAAAGTTTAATAAATTATACAAGGTAACAGCTGGACTGTAGTCTGTAACCGTAGAACTGTGTCTGATCAAATAGACATTGAGTGTAGAAGCAAGTGGTTTCAGTGTTGTTACAGGTCAGTGTGCACTCTGCTGAATAAAGACTTTGTAAATATATATATTTTTTGTTATTTTTAAATCCAGCTGCAGTGGCTATTGTGAGTACATGACTAATATAAATGTACTTGTGGTTATGCTATAAGCAGCTTGCTATAGGACACTCTTAACAACAAATAAAAAAAAGTAATTGAAACATCCTCTACTGAAAAAGTATAGTGGTAGTTAAAGAAATGGTCAGTGAATATTTCCAGTTTTATTTGTTTTTACAGTTTAGGATCTGTTCATTTATTCAGATTTAAGATAGCCCTTTATGTTTTATAATATTGTACATAGTTTCATATATTTAGCTTTAACTACTTTAATTAGTTTTCTATAATTTTACATGACATTAAAATGCAGACAAATGCAAATAAAAAAATCCAACATTTTTTATTATCCTTTTTTCTTTTCTTTCTCCTGCTGCTCCTGATTCTATTTGTGCTCTATCAGTGGAGGTTATAAAAGAGGCCTGGCTCCCATGACAAAAACCGGGCTCCATTGGGTTCTCTAAATTGACTCATAATTTTTAAGCCAAAATTTTGCCTCTTATTCCCAATAATATTAAAAGTTATTGGCCCCTTTAACACAACTGTTCAACTGAATCTTCTGCTTAAGGATGGATTACATAATTTAGTATCTGTAAGATACATTGCCAGTGAATCAAAATTAACAGGTTTTAAAGTTGTTGAACCAGTTTAAATTCTACAGTCTTAATGAAAATTGTTTTGTTACTGGATGTGCCAGCTTTGTTTGTTTTGGAAAAAAAGTGAGGTAGAGATTTGTATGAAAGATTTGCTCCGGTCAAGTTGTTCAGGAAATTTCAACCCATTAACCTTATTCAATAAATTTCATTTCCGCACATATTTACTAGAAGTTTGTTGTTCTGCATCTTTTACATGTATATTACATGTATCCTATTCAAGACAACTTTTTAAAGTTTGTTCATAAACCTCCCTTTCTAGTTTTCCTTGTTGTTGTCCCATAGGGATAAATGATGGACCTCGCCTTTGTAAAGTCTTGTTTAATCTGTTTGTGTCTTTGACAACAACAACAGAATAAATGGGACTGGATGCAGCAGAAGAACAATTGTGTGTAATAGGTTTTAACAAACTCCAAAGACATGAATAGTTGACCTTTTTGTGTTTCACTCTTGAACAGACCATTGTGGCACCTTTCTATCTGTACTGCAAAGACTGGGTCAACGCATCACATGATTTCAAGCTCAATTTGTGGAATAGTTTGTGTAGGTCAGAATGAGTGGTTTGGGTTGGGGGATGCGTATCAGTATAAAGGTTGGGTTTTTAAACCCTGAGTCCAAAAAGAGCCGCTGAACAAGGCCCTTAACCCTAAAAGCTACAAGAATGCTATATTGTACCAGACACTATCTTACAAGACACTTTGAAAAAATTTAATTTTACAGAAATACAAATAGGATCATCACTGAACTATGTGGAATCAACAGAATTTGCAACGGAAAGGCACTGTTTGTCAACCAGCCCAACTTGTGATCCAGGTGGACACCTCTGTATGTCTTTACTCTCTCAATGTTCTCTACTTGTTTTTGTAAAATAAAGTTGAAAATGTCGTCACAATATCCCACAATGGTAATAGGACTCCCCTACTCCCCTTCATTTATTAATGATGTGATTCAGAGTTAATTCATTGGGTCTGCAGTAGTCTCATTTTAAGCACCTGTTTCATCGACATTCCAGTTCGTACCTGGGCTACACAGCTTGAATAAAAGGTGTGTCAGTATTTATAAATAACCTTTCTTTAGAAAGCTGCATCACAAGTAAGGCGGAGCCACACACTCCAAGGGCCCACGTCACCACATCCCTAATGCAGCCAGTGGAGGTTGCTGTTGTGTTGACATTTGGAAATCCTCAATCTGGTTTTTAATCTATCAAACAGGTCCAGTCTGCTGAGCTTCTGGTCTGACCAGCAGCTCATCTTAAGATTGGTTTCAATTTGTATATATGTATTTGTATGTTTCAGATTTTAAAGTTACTCACTTTACCTTTTTCTTAAATTTCTTTTTGTTTTAGGTTATAAATGCAAGTGGCATATTTGTTATTTCTTTTAGAGGAAAATGGCAAATAGCAAAGAGATAACAGGCTAAATTTCAATGAAATTTCATGCTGTAATTTTGCACACATCATTTATAATGGGTTTTTAACACATATTTAATTCAACATTTTTTTATCTCACACACGTTGTTCTGGTGGACAGAACCTGATTTCTATTGGACCAATAGGTTTGCAGTCCTGATGGGAAGTTTCTGCAAAGACCATCAAGCTGTTTTATTTTCATAAATTTGAATCAAATTTGATTTAATGACTAAATCATCAGCAGATTAACTGATTATGTTCACTGATATGTACACATACATACACACACACACACAAGGCTAATATGTGAATTATTCCATTTAAAACAAAACAAGTACCTTTTTTCTTTTTTTTATTGCCATTGTCACTTTTTTGGGTAGCACTGTGGCTTAGTGGTAAGCACGTTTGCCTCTCCGCACTGGGGGTTCCCGGTTCGAATCCCAATCTGGGTGGAGTTTCCATGTTCTCCATGTGTCCACGTGGGTTTCCTCTGGGTTCTCCGGTTTCCTCCCACAGTCCACAAACATGGCTTCAATTAAATGCTCTAAATTGCCCTGTAAAGCATTTGTGGCTGTGGGAGTGTGCCAAGTTATGGATTGGTGTATCTTCCAAATGTTCAAAATCAGCCCACCAATGGTTTCTCTTTAGAATAATTCTGAAAAGTTAATTTTATCCTGTAAGTCAAGAGGTTCTTTCAAAGTCAGAGTAATTGGGTCATTTTTATATGCCGTTCAAAATTGCAATAGTGTTATTCCCTGTGAGGGATTCTCTGTGTATGTGGATATTTGTCCTCGGCTCCTGAGAAAGTTTTAAGTACTCAGATGGTGCAAAGCGATAAAACAAGTATGAGGCATGAAGTTATTTGGACTTCATTGATGCACTGAGCTCATCATTATTTTTCATTTGTCTGCTGGAGTGGAGTTGAGTCATTACTGCCTTACCTTTTGTTCAAGGCTAGAGATTTTTTTTTTTTTTCTCCGTTCAAGCTTTACAGACAGCAGTTTGTGTGTTTATCTCTGGCTCATTCAAATTCAGTCTGGGCTGTGGAAAAACACCCAGATGCACCTGCTTTGTCTATGCAAAGTTGAATCCCAGACATCGGCTGAATGAGATCATATAGAAAGCAAAAAGCTATCGATGTTTGATCATCACACATGGTCTACCAATACAAATGGTATTATTTTGTTGACTTTTGTCTCTTGTAAAAGAGGGTCCAGTTTGTTTACCTTAGAAAACAAGTTTCAATCAGTCACCATGTCACTGAGGGAGTTAACAAAAGAATCAGTGTGTCATGCAGGTACTCCACCCCATAAGCTATATTACACGAATGAAGTGGTTTGATGATAGTATATTTAAGCACCCGTATCATAGACCAATGCAGCAGCCTCCAGGGGGTAAAACCTGCTTATCGAAAAAAAAATTACAAGAAATGTTTGCTCTAAAACATGAGCTTGTTCTTTGAGATTTTCCTCTGGGGAGGTATATTGAAGCCTCTGATGAGACTGATTAAGCTTTATCCCATGTTTTTTTATTCAACAGCACACCTATTACTTTTCAGAGGATAGGGTTAGCAAAATCTGTGCTTAACAAAATATCTGCTGAAAAAGCCCTACAGTGCAAATCTCCTTCCTCAAGAAGAACTTAAAACTGATGCATGGTTCTTAAAATCCTTTTCAATTTTGTTCTTAGTTATAAGCACAGCTTTTAGAGATCCAGAAAAAAACAATACCTCAGGCTTCGATTTTCAACTTCAGTACCTCTGGACTCAGTCGAGTGGCTTGATGTCCACCATTGGAAGAAGCTTGCAGCAAATTTGTACACCTAACCGTGAAAAATGACAGCTTTTGAAGGGGATGTATACCTGGGGTGCAGGCAACTGAGGTAAAAAGCAAGAGGTGAAATGGGGTTTTGAGTTATTGAACACTGGGTGCTGATGACCTGAGAAGTCTGTTCTCGTGGAGGTAGGTTTGGAGATGTTTGTAAATCCAGACATAGTTTCTCATTTTTGCTTGTAGTTTGACAAAAAGAGAAGATTAGTAATATGATGCACAGGCTAAGACTCTCCAAACCCTTTTGTATGCTTGAAATGGGCTGTAACTTTAGTCATAGTCATTTTAACCTGACAGAGGCCATGGCTCTATGTGGCCACCTTGCTCTTTCTGACACATTTTGGAGGTGTGAGGGGGAGGAAATCTATTTGGTGCTTTTCCCTGCCAGGGCTGATGTGGCAGCCTCGTAACTCTTTGGTGTAAATGGTCTAAAGCTAATTTATGGGAATTGGTATCTGTACCGCAGAGCTTAGGAAATGTTTTCTTATGTGTTGTATTAAGGGCCAATGTGTATGAGCTGCTGTTAAGACCAAACATGCAGGCATGTGATTAAATGTGTTTTGGAAATGTAATTGTCTAAATAAAAAACTAAACCAAGCTTTGAAACTTTTGAGCAAAAACGGCAACGTTTTAAAGAAGAAATTATAAAGGCGAAAACAAACAAAACTTAATAGTTTTCATTGTATAACATAACTGAGGCTATGCCTGAATTTGCATACTTACTAGAAGGCAAAAGGGGTATGTGAACGGCTAGCATGTCCTAAAACACAGTAGGTATCAAGCATTAGGTGAGCATTCAGATGACCTACTGAACTGAACTTATGCAAAGTCAACAGGATGACAAACCCTAGCAGATCCAAAAGACTTTTAAAAGGTCAGGACTCTGTGGTTGCCAATTCATCATTTGTCCTAAAACACTTGTGTACTGTAATTTGAGCCTGATGAAATATGTCTGTGTCATTATGAACAATCACCACTGATGCTTGCCCTATTAAGTACAGTCTTTCCACACACTAACTGCAATACTGACCAGTGGAACCTGGTTGATTTTTTTTTTGGTCAGGCAGCAGACATTCCAACACTCTGTTTACAGAAACAATTAAACTCAAGCATGTTGGAGGTTTGTCCCTCAGGTCTCTGTTAGCCCTCTCTTTAATGTTCTAAAGGAATTCGATCAGGATTTTTAATCTTCCTTTACAGACTGATTTATTGTTTTATACTCCACATCCATTTTTTCAGGTGTGTGTTTATGGTCGTTATCTTATTGTGTAGATGTATGTCTTATGACAGAATTACAGCTTACTGTCACTGAGCATTGCATTCTGCTCTGCAATACCTTAATAACTTTTTTTTTTTAAATAAATGCAAGTGGTTTAAAGTTTGCCCGCTGTGCTTACGCATAGAGTAATTTGAGTGATGAAATACATACATACATATTCTGAGGGAGCAGTGGGCAGCCCTGTATATGGCAACTGGTGTTAGGTGGCAAGGGCACTTTAGCCATAGCACTTGGTGGGACTGGGAAACAAACCGGGGAACTTTTGGTTGCAAGACTGTTTTCCTAAGCACAAGCCTTTAACTGTACTGCATATTTAAAGTTTTAGTTACCTGACATGCAGAGCAGGTAAATATATATAAGCCTAGATCGTGTGCTTCTTCAGTTGTCTTTTCTTTAATTGTTGTGCAATTTTTTTTGCACCGTAGTCTATATGAAACCATTTTTCTGATTTAAGGTTCGCCATGTTCCTTTTCAATCTGGTTCCAATTTGACAATGCTGATACTTTTTGTGAATGACTGTATATCGGTTTAGTAAATGCAGTATTTATGATGTAACTGATGACCTTATGGCCCTGCTAATTTACATCCACAACAAAGACGAACACAATAAGCACAAGCACAAAGCATTTGGTATTGTTAAATAAGAGGGTGAAACTGGGAGGCTCTTAAGTTATTAGTCGACTTAACCTTTTTATAATGTGCCAAGCCCTAAGTGCCCTAACATTTGGCCTTAGTTATCCTGGATTATCAGGTTGGCTAAATGAAAATACCCTCTTACCTAACAATTACTATTTGTTATATGTGAGTTATCGTGGGTCTAAATTAAAATTGAACAATTGTTTACAAGTGGCTAGAAACTGAAATATGAATATTCAGTGTGTCTAAAGTAATGACTATTCATGTTATTTGCCTCTAGATCAAGATGACGAGGATTGTTAAATATAGCAGATAAATCCTGATGTTAAATATAGTTTAATGTATTTTTGGATTTGATGACCAAACCTGCTTAGTGTTTTTCTTTCTTGGTCAACCTCACACAGGGATTTCGGAACTCGGGCAGAGGTATGAAAAGCACCTCATGCAAACTCAGTCAAGGTGGCTGTGGAAATGCAGAAATGCTCCGGCACCCACAGATTAAGCCCCAAGGAAATTGAACCGGATCCACCATTATTTTATGTCTGAGTCATTCTGAAACAGGCTCTAGATCAGCAGGTGCTTAGCAACAACTAGATTTTTCCAAAGAATTTTAGAAATCAAAAATTTCCACAAAAAAAAAAAAGTGCAATCAATGTAATTTCTACAACAGTGTGTTATATTGTATTTTATTTACTCTTAATTAACCTTCCGTCCTCTGTCTTCAACCAGGTGATGCTTGAAATGACAGAATGCTAAGAAAAACAGCATTAAAAAGCTGTGAGCATGAAGACTTCCTAATGTTCCCCACAGGACTAGATGAAGAGGAAGATGAGAAGCAAAAGGAGGATGCTCAGGTGATTAATCGAGCAAGTTCAGGTTTTCAGCATACTGAAGATCAATATGCAGATTATACGCAATCAGACACTAAAGACTGGATAACACTAGCAGACCTTAGCCAAGATGACAACTTCTGTCTTGAAGAATGTGTACAGTAAGTATCTGCTTATATAGTAACCCCTGTTGTTTTCTTGGTTTTGACTAAATGGGTGTTTGTAGGTGTTTGTGTGGTCTTGGTGGCTAAGTGGGGTTTTTTGTGATTGTTAGCTGGTATGAAAGTGAGTTCTGTGAGTATTGGTGGCTGGAGGTTAGTTGGGTGAGAGGTTTGTGGTGTGGGTTGGGTGTTTTTGGGGTTGGTTGAGGGTGGGTGCATGCCAGTTTGTGGGTGGATGGAGGGTGTTTGTAGGTAGGGGGTGGGTTGGAGTTTGTGGTTGGCTGGAGGGAGTTTATGGGTAGATGGTTTCAAAGGTGTTTGTGGGTGGCTGGGTTAGAGTTTGTGGGTGGTTTGATGGAAGTTTTTTGAAGGTTTAATGGAGGGGTATGTGGATGGTTTTGAGGGTGTTCGTGGGTTGGATGGGAGGTTTTTTGTGGATGGCTGGGATAGCTTGTGGATTAGTGGGTGGGGTGGTGGGTTTGGTTGTTGGTTGGATAGAAGATGTCTGGTTGTGGGAAGGATTGGAATTTTTGGGGTTTTGGACGGAGGGTGTTTGTGGTAGGGGGGGATGAAAGTTGTGGGTCGGATGGAGGGTGTTTGTGTGGGTGGATCATGTAAGAGTGTGGAGGAGGTGAATTTCATTTTGTTTTACAATTACAGACATTGCACATTTAGCAGACGCCTTTATCCAAGGTGACTTACAAATGAAATAACGTGTGCTTGTATTAAAGCTTACGACTATTTCTGTCTTTTATTCTCTACATGTCTGTTAGGTTGGAGAGAAGGTGGATGCTCTGGCACAAATTCATGAAGGAATACTCTTGTTTTAATGATTGGCTGCAGCTGGCTGAAAAAATGGCAGCCTCTCCAAACTCTAGCCATGTGCCATACATCACAGCCAGAGAGGAGCTACAGAGGTTTGAGGTGAACTGGCTGCCACACTAATAATCCATTAAAGTTAAACATAGTTTGTATGGGGGACAGAAAACTGACTGACAATGACCTTCTGTTTCCCAACTGTGTTCACATCCTCACACATCAGCACAGTACTATCTAAACCCGGAATTGTTTGCAATAAATCTAAATGTTGTCAAATGGTAATCAAACTCTTGGGCATGTTTCCCAAGCACTGCTGAGCTATGCAGCCTGCAGGAACACATTAGTTTCTATGCTCTGTTTCTTATGGAAATTTACACTCCGACACCTGCTCATCGTGGATACAATTGCATTTCTATTGGGTTTTCTTCTTATAGGTGACTGATCAATATTCATAGTGGCACATCTCTTGTAATTCTATCCTCAGAGTCTACGGTTTGAAGCTAGACAGCGCTTGGCCCAGCTGGATATTCTGAACCAGAAGAGTTTGGTTCTGTTAAGTCTGTTCAGTGGCTCTATGAGAACCCGGTTGGTAAACATGACTAGAGAATGTGGGCAGCGCTGGGACCAGCTCAGTGCCACTGTGGACACTGTGTGTCGCCGGTTAAAGGTTGGTTGGTGGTAAACACGGCTTTTGGTTTATAGCTGAATTAACGGTAATAAGCAAAGTGTTTTTACGCGTTAGAAAACATAAGGACCCTTGATGGCAAAATTATTTTGGCACAGCTCTTGGTGGACCACACCCAGATGCATGACAGACATATGCATCTGATTAGAATGACAGACAAATTGACTTGCATATAATAATCACTTCCAACATTTTACCAGGGTTCTATTAATGGGATCCATAATAGGTTTGGAAAATTTTTATATGATGCCACGTTTGGCTCACGTGTTTTTTGCCAGTGCAGTGGGTCGGTGGTGCCATATCCCAGCCAGAAGTCATAAACTCGGTACACAATAATAAGACCTGGTCTTTCACTAAAACATTCAATTGAACCCTTTGTTACTTTAATATGTTCCACTTTCAGGCACACAATGCAATTTGTAACCTTTGCCAGTTTAATATCAACTGACTGAATCTATAAATCATTTGAATGGTCATTTGAATTGTCTGAAAACATGAAAACCATGTCACATAACATGGTCACAAAAGCTTTCATGAAGTTACTGTGGAGTTTTTGTATTATATACAGTGATGCTGGATGTAAACCCAAATTTGTAGCTCATTCCTTGTGCATCAGTCCTGTTTGTCTTGCCCTTTCTTGTAGCACTTTGTGCTCCAGCGAGAGGACTTTGAGAGGCAAAGAGAGGAAATGGCCATCTGTCTGGCTGACATGGACCTGAGGTTGACAGAGGTGGAGCACTTTTCTGGGAGAAACACCTGCGCAAAAATGCGACAACTTCAGGTTGACTTTAAGGCTTTTACAGATTAGGCTTTAGAGCTTTGTGGTTGTGAATAAGCATTTACTGTTTGTTGTTGCTATGTGTGTGAAACAGGGTTTCCAGGAGACAGTGGCTGAGTGCGCTGGCCGGCTAAATGCATTGCTCCAGCAGGGGGAAGAGCTGATCCAAAAGAGTGAGCCTGTCGATGCTCAGCTCATTGAGAACCAGCTTCAAGAACTGCTCCTGAACTGTGCCCGTGTTTTTCAGGGCCTGGGCCGCCTCCATACCCGCCTCCTCAGCATGCGACTAGTAAGAATCACAACACACACTCTCCTACACATCCTGCTAACGCTGGAAAGATAGCCAGATGTTTCGGCTGTAATGCTTAAGCATCATGTCATGTCTATGTAAAACATTTATAAAAACATACACATAGATTTATTTATATATATATATATTTCTTTTTTTTATTTATTTATCTGATTAAGTAACCGTAATGTTTCTTTCTTTGTTACCATTATGTAAAACATTTAATACATTTATTTATATA
>JAOUQT010305139.1:0-15584 GCA_025769995.1 Xyliphius kryptos | reverse complement strand
ACACACACACACACACACACACACACACACACACACACACACACACACACACACACACTATACAGGGCCATTTAGAGCATTCAATTTACCTTCATGTTTTTAGAATGTGGGAGGAAGGAACATGCAAACTCCACCCAGATTGGGATTCGAACCGGGAATCCCAATCGCGGAGAGGCAAATGTGCTAACCACTAAGCCACCGTGCCGCCACACTTGCAATTGTCTGATAAAATTAATAAATTAGTATTCATTTATACTTTGGTTGTAATTCCATATACATGACTTTATAAAAAGGGTTCATTTTGTGTAAGCTTAGCACATAAAAGTGTCAAAACAATATACACATCTATGTGTTAATTAATATGACACAAGATATGTGTGTCATAAACTACTCATGTTGCGTTGTCCCTCTTTGGACATAGATATTTTCGAAGTCAACAAAAAATGTGTTAATATTAACACGTGTTCTGAGAGTGCAAGTCCACCAGAAATTGTCAATGTGGGCCTCTGAGCAATGCCCTTAAGGCTCTAGGGGTGCAGTAAATAGGGTTGCCACCTTTCATAAATGAAAATGAGAGACCATGGCTCGAGTCGGGGCACCATTAGCAGTGATATGTTTTATTTTGTGTGGTGTTTTTAGTTAAGATCTGATCAAGAAAGCAATTAGTCAAATTTAAAGCTTAAAACATTATATTACCAACAAACACATTCTCTTATAAAGTGCAGCAAAATAATCTTAAATGAAATCTGTTTATGGGCGGCTCGGTGGCTTAGTGGTTAGCACGTTCACCTCTCAGTGCAGGGGATTCCCAGTTTGAACCCCGATCTGGGTGGAGTGTCCATGTGGACAACCTGGAGGTAACCCTATATAGTGTGTGTTTGTATGTGTGGCTGTGTGAGTGAGTGTGCCCAGTCATAGATTGACACCCTGTCCTGGGTTTATCTGCCCAGCTCCCGAAACGTTCTCCAATGGATGGGCATGGAGAACCCTCTCATGACCCTAGTAGATGATTAAGTATAAGATAATGAGTTAATGAAATCTTTTTTATGTGAAATGTACAACAATGATATTGTTTAAACAAACTAAATTAAGGACTGAATGTAACTGTCCTTAACACATAAAGAACCGTTAACCTAGAGGAGTTATGTCTGTTTTATGACTTGAAAGGAAGTCGAGTCATCCAAACAGTTAAACTACAATAATAAAAGGATTTCTGTAATTTATGTAATGATCCCTTTTGACACAAAATACACAAAAAGCTTTAAAAGGCACGAGTTTATAAGCAGCGCCAGAGCAGTTTTGAAAGAATCACAGTTCTCTAAAATGTGTTAAGGTACGTTCCATCAAGGCAATAGTTCCATCAAAAGTCACAGAATCTAATAGTCACAAAGTTTGGTGGTACACCTGTGTTCCGAACAGTGGACGAAGGGTGATGATTTAGATCATTATTGTTACATTTAGTTTTGATTTGGTGGTGTGTTTTCAGGACAGGTGGTAACCATATTAGTAACATGACTAAACTAGTGCACGTCGTAAGTAGTTTTGGATAATAGCGTCTGAAAAATGACCTTGTTTATGTGTGTGTGTGTGTGTGTGTGTGTGCATCTACAGTACACATGTAGATTATTTGGACAAAATAAAATTGAAATGATATTTGTAAATAATCCGGTGACCCAACAACCATCTGTGTTTCTCTTTTCAGTACATGTACATGATCTCTAACCAACAAGAGCAGAACCCGACGACACAAAACTCGACAATACAGAACCCAACGATGCAAAACCAGACGATGCAGGATACAGTGGTGCAGTACACACAGGCATGCCTCAACTGAATACATCTCAATCAGTTGCTGCTCCTCTGGGTAAACCATCATTCAGTGCACCTCCTCCTCTGGGTAAACCCCAATCCAGCACTGCTCCTTCCCTGGGTGAATCATCATTAAGTACACATTTTCCTCTTGGTGAACCATCATCCAACAAACACCTCCATCGTACAGCAGTTTCCTCCATGCAGCCAGAAAAAGCTTCAGTTCTGATCTCCAGATTCCTGCTCCATCACACTCATGTGATCGATTGGAGTGGTCAGTGGTGCGTTCTGTCACAGTTTGCTCATTATCGTTCCTTCATTTGGTTCTTATTCATGTTTAAATCTTTACAATTGTTACATTTTCTTCATTTTAAGCTTCTGTGTCCATTTTCGGTGGCTTTGTTCTTAATGCTTGCAGATATTTCCCTTGAACTCACGCTGTAATCCGATCTGTGAAAGCTCATATTACATTATTAATACATTAACAATAAAATGATTTATTACAAAGTTTCATTATAAAGTTTCAAGAACATTTATTTATTTTCTAATCCTTTTGTCCTGATCAGGGTTGTCAATGAACCTGCAGCCTATCCCAGCTCTCAAAAGGCTCACTTTTACGGTTCACTGTGCAAAGCCTTTACAGGCAACGTTGGGGTCATTGGTGGGGCTGGTGAGGTCACTGGTGGGGTTGGTCAATGATAGAGTTTGTCACTGGTGGGGTTACTGTGGGGTTGAGGAAGTCAATGTTGGGGTTGGTCACTGTCAAACATTTACCTCTTTTCTGAACTTATATGCAATTAATAACTTCATTTCTTTTAATAAAATTACAAATATATTAATATACATAATATAACAATCTGTATTTTGTATTAATTGTTTTTTTCCGAGATTAAACTAAGGCAGAGGACTTGGGCATGTTCATGTGGATACTGTCCAACTATGTTGTGTAGCTATTAAATATTCAACAGAATATAAGTTGTTGATTTTTAGCCTTTTTCATAATAGCACCAATATAGCTAAATTACATATTCATAATTGTAGGTGTTCAAAAATGTTTTTGATAGAATTAACCTACAATTTGTAGGTTATTATTTGTTTATGAACTTCATTCATCTTGAAAATAGCGTTTACGTCACTACTCAGCCAATTTGTGCTTCACAAAAGTTTAGAGGTATCTGACTTTAGGTTCTGACTTCAGAGGGTGTTTATGTAGTACCTCCTCATAGGAAACTCGACACCACTTAAAATCCCGGTGACTTGGAAACTTGGAATTCTGGGTAAAAACACTGTCTAACAAGTGAGGTAAATTTTTCCCAACACCTTAGTAAGGGAAGTAGTTATTGGCTGTCCCATGGGGGTTACCCATGCTCATCCAGGAAAGAATGTCTCAGGCGCTGGGCAAATACACCCAGGACAGGGTGCCAATCTATTGCTGGGCACACCCTTACCGTCTCTCTCTTTCTCTCTCTCTTTCTCTCTCACACACACACACACACTCAGACTGTAGGGGGCAATTTAGAGCAGTCAATTTACCTTAAATCCATGTTTTTGAACTGTGGGAAAAAAACAGAGAACCTGGAGGAAACCCTTGCTGGCGCTGGGAGAACATGGAAACTCTACCCAGATTGGGATTCGAAATGGGAATCCCCAGCCCTGAGAGGAGAATGTGCTAACCACTAAGCAACCGTGCAGCCCTAAAGGTCATTGTGGCAATGAAAATTGTTTTATAACAATGTGTATTTTTATAGAACTTTTGTTGTGAAAATATGTCAGAAGCAACTGTTGGCCCCCGGGCATCTTCACTTTATCATATTTGGCCTTGTTTGTAGAAAGTTTGGACACCCCTGGTTTATGTGCATGAATAGATAAATGTGTAAATGGTCGGGTGTGCCAATTTTTTTCAACGAGAGCTAAATTCAATAAAGTGAAGATGCCCGGGGGCCAATAGTTTTATTATTTCTCTTCTTACCCACTTTTCTACGATTAATTTAGCCTGAACCGCTCGAGCTTCAAATGTAGAATAGGGGTTAGACCACCCTCACACAACTTCAACACCTAAACCAAAATTGGTTTAAAGTAATTTCTATATGAGGTTTGCATGTTCTCCCCATGTCTCAATGGGTTTTCTCTGCGAGCTTTAGTTTAGTTTACTTTAAAAACATTCTGACAGGATGGATTAATGAGTTAAAATAATAAATGGATGTTAAATTGATTGTTAATGAAAGTTCCTTTGGATAAGTATTTCATTCAAAATGACATTATAAGTAACATTAAATCGATTGATAGTAAAGATGAGTTTTAATGTACACTTTCCAAATTTTCTGATGTTTTATATACAGGTTGACTGCAAAGGATCAGAAATAATCCTATTCAAAGTGTGACCCCTGCAATGACATCACAACAGAATCAGACTTGTTTTTTCCAGTTTCTAAATGGAGAACCCAAAGCACTAGGGGTAAGTGATACTACTAAACCTATGACTGGGCGAGGAGTTGGGGATTTGGGACGGGGTGGGAGGGTTTGTTTGGTGCTCCACTCTCTAATACTGCTAATCAGCTTGTGGTTGTGAAAAGGGGAATTGGGGGCACACACACTGGGGGACAGGCTGAGGGTTTTAGCCCTCGGTCTTGATCGACTGGGACCCTGCTGCATGCATGGCAGAGGAGGTTGGATGAAGCGCGGTGGCTGTATGGGTTGAACAGCCATCCATCTGGGCAGACACGGCTTAAAGGCTTCATCCTGTTTCTTTTTGTCGTCACACCACTGTTGCATCAGCACCACCATGGCCCGGCTTGATCGGCACGTCCGTGATGCCCCGTTTGTTCGCGTATACTGGAGAAGTTTAGCCTAAGCATGCACTCTCTGACACAGATAGCTCCATAAATTAAACGGCCTGACAAGCGTTCCACAGGACTGGGTCACTTACCGTCAGACTCTCCTTCCACAACTCCAGAAAAGGAGTGTTTCTCTCCAAGAGTTTCCCCATGTCCTCCAACAGCTTGGCCTGGTAGGCTGAGAAGAGGGAGAACACATTTAACGCTCTCACAGCAGATGAGGAGGCCCGATAAGAGGCCTGGTAGCTGGAGGTTTTAAATTTTGTCTGGATGTTGGCAGAAGATTTAGAGAAATTTAGTTAACTGATTTAGAGCACACTTACTGTTTTTTTATATATACTCTGGGAAGGTGGGTGTTAGGTTGGGCTGCTGAATGGATGACAAAGAGGTAAGTAACCAAAACAGTTTATTAACACAAGCAGCAGTGCCACCTATTGGCAGGATGGGTTAACTCAAACAGGTCGACAGGAGGAACGAAGGTCTTGCAGTGCCACCTATTGGCAGGATGGGTTAATTCAAACAGGTTGAACGGAGGAACGAAGGTCTTCTCCGCGGGAGCACGGCGACGTAGTTCTTCTCCGTGGAAGGAGTAAGTAAAGCGCAGAGCACAGCGGCGCGGTTCTTCTCCGTGGAAGGAGGAAGTGGAGCGCTGAGCACGGCGGCGTGGGATAAGCGCGGCGGTGCGGTTCTTCTCCGTGGAAGGAGGAAGTAAAGCGCTGAGCACGGCGGTGCGGTTCTTCTCCGTGGAAGGAGGAAGGGAAGCGCTGAGCACGGCGGTGCGGTTCTTCTCCGTGGAAGGAGGAAATGAAGCGCTGAGCCCGATGAATCCGTGGTAGAGCTGGGGTGTGATTGCCACCGTGACTCTCCTGCCAAACCCGCGGACTACCTGTAAGCACAACTGGAAGGGTAACTGAAAATAATACCATGCACTGAGGGAAGTGCCGGCGTCACCTATAAAGGGTAAGTGATTAGTGTGAGATGACACCCAGGTGCTCAGTAATAAGGAAAGTGAGGGCGTACTAAGGACGTGTGCATGACAGTGGGGCGGCCTCCCCACAGTGGGCGCTTGCTCTGTCTGTCAAGCCAGGCTTGGTACAAGTAGATGCTTCCATGTGTATTTCGAAACGAAAGGATGAATGTTAACCTGGAGAAAACCTATGTGGACATGTGGAGAACATGGAAATTCAAACTTTTTTTTCTGTGAACGTTTACAAAATAGTCAACGTTTTTAGCTTTAATATTTTTCGCTGTGAAATAAACTACAGTTTTTTGGCTCTGGGATGTGAATCTGTAAAACTTTATACATTGAATAAGAACTTGTTGGTTAGATGATAAAAATGAGGTTGTTGAGGTTGTTCTGTTGATCGTGGGTTTCATTGTGTGTTACGGATGCGTGCCAGAACCCGAGCGAGCACTCACAGTTCAGAAAAGAGCCAGGTTGCCAGGTTGGAGCAAAACACAGAACAAAGGGAAGGGAACTGACACGCATAACATAAAAACGATCACACAGGACACACAGAAACCAAGAGTATATAAAACAAAAGTCCCTGTCACATGACAACAAAATAACCAATAACAAAACAGAAGAATTTATTAACTAAAGAGCGAACAACCAAGGAAAACAAGTTAATTAACTGGACTAAAAACAAACATAGCTCCGCCTCTATGGTGGGTGATGTGGAGGACACTGTGACGCGGTGGCGTTGGGGAACGTGGCGGAGCCGCGGCGCTGATCAGGGGTGATTGGCGCACCTGAAGCGGCTCTGCCTAAATGACTGTGTGAGCTGCCGAGAGACAAGCTGGGAGGAGAGAGACCGACCACGGAGCTGGTGGCGTTGGGGAACATCCAACATACAGTAGCATAAGGAGGTGTGTCATTAAAAGTCCTGTAGCTTTAATGTCCCAATACTTTTGTCTATGACGCCAATGTTCCATAGAGATCTGAATGAGAGAGCTGTGCGAGGAATCGGTCGTTATATTGGTTTAGTGTCCAAAGGTTACAAATCAACAAGATCCAAACAAGGAACTTAATAATAAAACCCGAGTTTTATAGGCCATTGGTTTTTACAGCAGCAGTATATACGGAGACAGAGGAAGCAGAGACAGTTCAGGTAAAAACATTATGTTCGTATTATGTTTGTATTAACATTATGTTCTTTCATTTATGCAAAAGAACAGCGTTCTTGGTTTCAGACGCGGGGTTTTACTCAGATGAATGTGCAAATATCCGAATGTCAGCTAGAAATTAAGAGGCTAGTATTTTTACTTCCCGTTTAACCCCTAATCATAAACAAACTTTTACTCCTAAACCTAATCCCTAATCTTAGCCCCTAGTTTATATCCCACTTTCTTGTATTTACCCTATTTACTATAGCCCTAAACTGAACCATAATATACATTTAAATTTAGTCATTTAGCAGACGCTTTTATCCAAAGCGACTAACAAATGAGAGAACAACACACTGCAGACCGAAGTGATGATGCATGATGTTTGCGAACTGTGCATTACCTCCTGTCAGCTAATTATAACAGGACCTTTTTGCTCTTTCAAAAATAACATGCCCCATGCCCACCCAGAGGAATGATACTGGCAGATACACCCATGACAGGGCGCTAATCTATCGCTGGGCACACACTCACACACTATAGGGGCAATTTAGAGCAGTCAATTTACCTTGAATATCTGAGAGGCAAACGTGCCGCCAGCTTTCTTTTTAATATATTACTTAATTTAAAAAAAAAATTTGTGACGGTATGGTGGCTTAGTGTTTAGCACGTTCGCCTCTCAGCGCTGGGGATTCCTGATTCGAATCTCAATCTGGGTAGAGTTTCAATGTTTTGCCTTTGTCACTGTGATTCTCTAGGTTTTCCAGTTTCCTCTGTGTGAGTGTGTGCCCAGTGATAGAATGGCGCCCTGTCTGATGTGTATTTGCCCAGCGCCCGAAACATTTTCCTCTGGATGGGCATGGGAACAGTACCCCCCGACCTTAAAAAAGGATTAAGCAGAAGCTAATGAATGGTTCTTTGTTTGCTTTACGTTTTTAAAACCTGATTCTAAAAATCAAGCCTAAAATATAAAATGCAACTTCAGAACAAAATGCTACATAATATTTAATATTATTATTATTATTATTTTTTTACTCCTTGTTTTGTGTCCCAGCTCTGTCCTAATCGGATCTTATTTACTTAAACCCACTTCAAGAATGTCCACCACATATGTGCCAAACAGCATGATGGGTAATAACATGGGGAACGGCTTTACAGTCGTGACCCATGTGATCCCAGCACAGCCGACTTCAACTTTTAATGGAGCTCTGATTCAAACCCACATCAGTAACGGAGCTCCAACAGGAATGACGGGAAACGCCGAATCTGCTGCAGTGAGGCAGTTTCTAAAACGCCATCCAAAAGCTCTCGGGGTAAAAGACCTGTTTTCCTGTATGTTTTATTTAATCTGGATGTTCAAAAAGGAATGCCCAAGTTTTTTTTTTTTTATAGAATTTATTTAAAACAGTTAATATTTGGTTTCAGCTCTTGTCCTGTTTATGTAACCATGTTTTTACCACAAGAATTATACTTGATAGAATTATACATAATATTATTAAAAGAGATGAAAGTCTGAGGGGCCAAATCTGGGTTGTTTGACCCAATGTGGTTGAAATAAAGTCAACGTTCAAGCATTTAAAATTTTATTTTGCTGTTGATGTTAAAAGCACTTGACGTATAACGATTAGCTCACGTGTAGAGTGGAGAAAAGACACAAGGTGCTTGACTTATAGCGATTAGCGCACTGGTAGAGTGGAGCGGAAGAAACGTGGCACTTTGCATGTGGTGATAAGCGCGCAGGTAGAGTGGGGTGGAATACCTGAGGCGCTTGGTGTATAGCGATTAACACACGGATAGAGTGGAGGGGATGATGCGAGGTGTTTGGCTTATAGCGATTGGCGCTCAGGAAGATTGGAGAGGAAGACACAAGGCACGGCACTTTGCGCGTGGTGATTAGCGCACAGGTAGAGTGGGGAGGAATACGCGAGGCGCTAGGTGTATAGCGGTTAGCGCCCAGGTAGAGTGTTCTGTTTTTAGCACAATTTAACTTATCGTGTCACTGGTACGGCTGGTGCTCATGAAAAATGGTAGTGACGTTTGCTTCTTTGTCAAACTTTCTTTCTTGCAGACTGTTCAGATAATTGTTGCCGTGATGTCATTTTTGATGGGCGTTGTCCTCTCGGTGACCAGTGTTTCGCTGTCTGGCCGCAGTCTTGTCCTCTTCTGGGGCTCTTCAGTCGTATGCACTTTTTTCTGGTGTTTTTATACTAACGTTATTTATACTGACTTTGTAAAACATCTCCGCCTCCTTTTTAATGCAGTACATTGGCGCCGGCATCCTGTCTGTCGCTGCTGAGAGGTTTCATCCCTGTGTGGTTAGTGTTTCTATAATACAATTTTTACAAAAGCAAAAGAAATGGGTTTCTCATGCCCATCCAGGGGAGAATGTTTCAGGTGCTGGGTAGATATACTGGACAGGGCACCAATCTAGCGTCGGGCACACGCTTATTCACACAGCCACATTCACAAACACACACTTTTTGGGGTAATTTAGAGCAACCAATTTAACTTAAATCCATGTTTTTTGACTGTGGGGTGAAAGCGGAGAACCCGTAGGAAATCCACACAGACGGGGAGAACATGGAAACTCCACCCAGACTCCACCCAGATCGGGATTTAAATCCCCAGCGCAGAGAGGGGATGTGCTAACCAGTATATATAGGTTTTTGTTTATATTTATATTTGTTATTTATGTAGCTTAAAAGCTCATTGGGAATAAACATCGTCAGCGCTGTGACCGCCGGGATAGCCATCGTTCTATTTTCTCTGGATTTGGCTTATGGACCCGAGAATCGCTGCTACGACTTTAATCGCGACTGCGGTGCTGCTGAGGTTTGTTTCCTGCCTGTCTACTCTGCTTTTTATCACAACTAAGACTTCACGTTTGTGTTTCGGATCACATTACTCCACCTTAATCTGCATTGTTGAGTCTTATCCCATCTACTGACATTTTTTTTATACATTCATTATTTTCCGCTTATTCCTCTAGGAGGGTCCTGGGTAATTCTCCATACTCATCCAGGGGAAAACTTCTCAAGCACAGGCCAAATACACCCAGGATAGGGCGCCATGGTTGGACACACTCACACACTGTGGGACTATGGGAGGAAACCCACATGAACGCGGGGAGAACATGGAAACTCTACCCAGATTGCGATTCAAACCTGGATCCCCAGTGCTGAGAGGCAAACGTGCTAACCACTAAGCCTCCGTTCGGCCCAGATTTTTTATTATCTAAATAATAGTTTAGATAATCAATTTCTCTGATTTTATTCTTTATAGGTATATTCATTCATTCATGGTTTCCCTATGGCCATCCAGGGGAGAGCGTCTCGGGCGCTGGGCAGATACACCCAGGACAGGGCGCCAATCTGTCGCTGGGTACACATTTACTCACACAGCCACACACACAAACACACACTATACAGGGCAATTTAGAGCACTCAATTTACGTTCATGTTTTTGGAATGTGAGAGGAAACCGTAGAGCCCGGAGGAAACCCACGCAGACACGGGGAGAACATGCAAACTCTACCCAGATAGGGATTCAAACCAGAAATCCCCAGCACTGAGAGGCGTGCTAACCACTAAGCCACCGTGCCGCCCTTTATAGGTATATGTTGAAGTAAAATAAACATTTTACTTTATTCCATTAACTACTGACATATACAAAATTTCAAACAAAAATTTAGTATTTATTTGCAGAAAATGAGAAATGATCAAAAAGTGATATCAGCAACCACTTTTATTTTATTGGCGTGTACCCATACTAATGACTCACCCTGTACATTAGAGAAGTTTGGCGGGCCAGGATAAAATGCCTAATGGGCCTCATCTGTTCTACTTCCTGTGGTTTTAATGTTAATGGCCAAAATGACCAGCAGTGGAATGTATGTTGGATTAAATTACATTTTTTCTGACTTTTTTCATGATATTGCGTTTTGTTGTAGCGTATACTGAGCGGCATCATTGGAGTGCTGCTGGTCTTCTCTCTGCTTCTGTTTGTCATCTCCATCTGCATGGCTCTGTTCAGCTGGGACGCCGCTTTCCACCCCGAACTGACGGTATTTCACGGTTTACTGTATTACATTTCACTGCGGATGGTTCCTATGCAGCAGCAGAGACATTATTCACTGTCAGCATATTTTATATCTGGCTGAATGAATGATTCACAGTTGTGGGCCAGAGCTGCGTATAGTATATCGATTGAATATTTTGTTTTGTTTTTTTGGTGGAGGTAGTGTGTGGGTGTAGGGGGAGGGGTGTATAAGGCGGGTACTGGATGGCCAACAGTTTTTGTTTAAACCCTTTTTTTTAATCCATTTTAACTCTCAGGAGACTTTTTTTCTGGGGATTTTTTGTAGACCTTTTCTTCTTAGTTAAAATTGTTATTAATTTTCTTTACATTTTAGTAATGAGAAACAAATGCTAATTGACAGAAGACCATCCTTCATTTTTTCTTTAGACCAAAAACGTTCCATTGGCAACCATTAAAACACTATTTGACCTTCTTCCCTTTTTTAACAAGAACAAATGCATGCATACCTTTAGTGAAAGATTCTGAAAGTACCCTTTGATTGCATTTTTCATGTTTGTCCACTAGATAGCATGATTGCATAATATTGCATAAGTTTTGCCACTTGCGGTAAAATCTTTTCTTTTTTTTTTTTTTAAGTGTATCTCTTAGTAATGGTGTGTGTGTGTGTGTGTGTGTGTGTGTGTGTGTGTGTGTGTGTGTGTGTGTGTGTGTGTGTGTGTGTGTGTGTGTGTTTTATCATAGTAATTAAAAACAATTGCTAATTTGCCGAAGGCCATACTTTCTTTGTGCTTTAGACAAAAAAACCGTACCATTGGCAACCATTAAAACACTTTTTGCCCCCATTGTAACGTACAAAATGCATATCTTTTTTGTAAGATTTATTCCGAAAATACCAGTTGAAATTGCATTTTTCACGTTTGACCACTAGATGGCACATTTACATTATATTGTATAATTTTTGACATTCGCGGGAAAATCTGAAAAAAAATTCTGTCTGTGTGTTTGTGTGTAAAAGTTTGAGTGTTAATTCTAAAGAAAATGTATGTATTTTATATATACTGGTATATAAACGATTAAAAGGTCTGAAATAATTCAGTTATATTTAGTATGTACATTTCAGGTTAAATAAGTTTTAAAAGACATACTGGAAAAATA
Organism: Xyliphius kryptos; assembly: GCA_025769995.1. NCBI lineage: Eukaryota > Metazoa > Chordata > Actinopteri > Siluriformes > Aspredinidae > Xyliphius > Xyliphius kryptos. The sequence continues at coordinate 3,642 of JAOUQT010305139.1, read as the reverse complement.
ATATTATTATAGCAGTAAAAGAGACGGGCAATTTTATGGTTCTGGGGATAAAAGATGATGTGTTTTCAGGGCTCTCCTGAGCGTTGATATGAGCCTCAGTTCAGTTACTAAACTAAAAAAGAAAACGTTTTTTGACAGCTACATCATCGCATCTGTGGTAGCCCATCAGGTTTAAGGTTGGCTATTCCAGTCCCTCTCTGCTCGGTCGGTCGGTGCTTTTGTTCAGCAGTGCATCATTTTAAAGCTCTAAATCCTGTACTTTTAAAGAAAAGCCTAAGTGAACACGGTGTTCGCTCCTTTAGAACCGCTGCTCCCTGGATGTGCTTGTTTTGCACCTCGGTCCACGTCGACTCCAGAGACATGCTGTGCATAATGAAGCCCCGGGGAGTGAAGCACAGTGTAGCACCTGCAAAACAAACTCTGCTCAAAGCAACATTATCATTCTGCTGTAATATTGTCTATGATAAAAGCCCTTCAGTTTTGTTTGAATGATCAGCTGATTCTCATAAAGCTCATTAGAAAGGTCCTAAAGATGTTTTTCTGTATCTTAGGTCGACACGAGCCATCAGTACCACAACAGTGCAGCATCCTGCCCCACTGTCGACCCTTTTCCTTCCACCAGCAACCAAGAGGTACACCGTAAATATTTATCAAATACCCACCAAGATCAGTATATAAAATATATACAACACATAAATCAACAAACTAAATTATTATTTTAATTAATTATGGTAGATTTCAAGTCCAGGGTTTATTGATTTATGCTTTTTTGTTATTTACAACAAAATGAGAAACCAAAATAGTTGTCTCAAAGCAGCTTTACAGGGTTCTAAGATTAAAACCCCCAAAACAACTTCCCCCTGGGACTGAAACCTTTGAATTCAGTGAGTTGATGGTGTGTCCTAATACTTTTGTACAAGAAATCTTGTTTTGGTTTGAATAGATTCGTAAGTAAAATAAATTATCTTGTTTTTAGAAATTTTTTTTTTCTAATATTAAAATATTTTACTTGATTGATGTACATTTTTATTTGTTTTGTGTTTTTTCCACTAAATCTTTACATATTGTTTTGTAGTTTAAAACCTTCAATGACGAGGGCTTGGATAAGCAGATGAGTAGCCTGTTTTGGGTTCTGATTTTCTTTGGTTAAGGGTTTGGTAGCTCAGTGTTTAGGGTGTCAGGCTATCATTCTAAAGGTTGTGGGTTCAAATCCCAAGTATCTAAAGTTCCCAAAGTGGGTCCTTGAGCAAGCCCCTTAACATTTGGGCTACTTGTGAGTTGCTTTGGATAAAAGCGTCTGCCAAAACGTAAATGTATGCTTAGGTAATCTGTTTTGTACTTTGCTCTAAAATAGTTTTTTTTTTTTTAAATAATTTACTTACCGCTTTTATTTACAGCTTGGTTTTGTTTAAACCAGATTAAAAAATAAAAAAAGCAAAAACTCCATGTCTCTGTTTAAGAAATCTAAATATCAGTGGATGTTTGTGTTAAACATGTTGTCTGTTTTTCAAGTCCTGTTTTGATTGTAGAATATTATTTTCTGATCTTCATGTTCTGATCTGACCGTTACTTTCACTCAAAGCCATTTTGGATCAGAGATCCTAACATGTTAAGACATTCTCAGGGTCTTTGCTGATTCTGGTTCTGTTATTTATTCTTTTCTAGTGTGTCTATTCCATTAATCCCTACATGAACCACCCAGTTCTGCAGAACCCAGCATGTTCTCCTCCAGAATACACTGAGACTGTGTCTTAACTTGCAGAACGGCATTGTGCGTCCTGCAAAGCATCAGATACTGTACTCTTACACAAATGTGTTTCTTATACACCTCGGACCTAGTTATGGAACCTTTAGCGACATGTGTGTGTTTGTGTGCGCGCGTGTGTACATGTGTTTGTGTGTGAAAAGGACTTCTTTCGTGATTTAAACTGTAAATCATTTAAACACTGTAATGAAAGGAACATTTGGAAGTGACTCCACTACGTTTCTACTCTTTTCCTATTTGGGAGGGATTTTATTAATGTTTGTTTAAATTTTTCAGGGGTCTGACTATTTTTTTACAATTCTTGGCAGTGTGGTAACTTAAATGAATCTAAAGAATACGTGATGCAAACTACTGCTGATTAAATGTCAGTCTCTTATTTCACTTTTTATTCATTTTAGTTAATGTGTGTGTGTGTGTGCGTGTAAGTGTGTATGTATACAGTTATGTTCAAAATAATAGCAGTGTGTTTAAAAACTTGAGTTAAGGACAACATCTTTAGAATGTTTTTATTTCCATGCCTTGGGATCATTGCACATCATTGTTTTCTTAACCAAAACTTGAAGAGAAATGTATATGAATTTGGAAATACAGGGGTTGGACAATGAAACACCTGTCTTTTTAGTGTGGGAGGTTTCATGGCTAAATTAAACCAGCCTGGTGGCCAATCTTCATTATTGCACATTGCACCAGTAAGAGCAAAGTGTGAAAGTTCAATTAGCAGAGTAAGAGCACAGTTTTGCTCAAATATGGCAACGCACACAGCATTATGCGTGATATACCAGAGTTCAAAAGATAGGTTTGATAAAAAAAAGTGAATTTAAACATCTCACATGGCCACTTTGGGGTGTTTTGAAGGAGCGAGTCAGGAAACCTTTTCTTCCACCAGCATCACGTAGTGACCTGACCATTATTCTGCAAGAAGAATGGCTTATAATCCATCTGCCCACTGTGCAGGACTTGTATATGTCATTCCCAAGACAAATTTATGCTGTATTGGCTGCAAAAGGCGGCCCTACACCATACTAATAAATTATTGTGTTCTAAAACCAGGTGTTTCAGTTTTGCATAGTCAACCAACTTTTGGCACCTGTCAATTGATATTCCAGTCCAGGATGCTTTGACTTCATCCCACAATTAATTTACATTTCTTGGTTTTGCCTCAGGAACTGCATTTTTGATGTTATCCCACAAGTTTTCTATCGGATTAAGGTCTGGGGATTGGGCTGGCCTGGACTGGAACCAAAATATTGCTTGGTTACTGGAGTTTTTTGGTTGTTGTCTTGTTTAAACACCCATTTCAAGAGCATTTCCTCTTTAGTGTAAGGCATTATTTCTTTCAGTATTTTCATATATGCAAACTGGTCCATTTCCTGGTTTGAAGTAAATAGGCCCAGCACCACAATGCTTTACTGTCTTCAGAGTGTACTGTGACTTGGATTCAGAGTTTGGAGGTCGTCTGTGATTTTTAGATCAAAAAAGAACAGTTTTACTTTCGTCGGCTATAAAATGTTTCTCCATTTCCTATTTGGCCAGTTGATGTGTTCTCTAGCAAATTGTATCCGCCTCAGTTTTTTTTTTTTTAACTTTAAATTTTTTTACTGTATGTCTTCATTTGTAACCCTAACCCTATATATACAGCTGGTGAAATAAGTATTGAACACGTCAAATATATTTCTAGAGGTGCTATTTACATGAAATTTTCACCAGATGTTCATAACAACCCAAGTACATTTACATTTAGTTATTTTATCCAAAGCGACTTACAAGTATCCCAACTTAGTTGGGATCAGAACACAGGGTTGGATACAGCACCCTGGAGCAATGAGGGTTAAGGGTCTTGCTCAAGGACCCACATTGGTAACTTCAGTGGACCTGGG
>JAOUQT010305138.1:0-26701 GCA_025769995.1 Xyliphius kryptos | reverse complement strand
TAAAACCCTTTGAAGTTTTCTAGTATGCTAATCATTGCAGGAAATCAGATGGTCAGGTACAGACGGTTACTGGTGGAAAGGTGTGAATGCCTTTTGTTTGGTCTCCAATGCCCTTTGTGTCATTGTGCTAAGACAATTGTGAGTTGTCTACAACCTGTGGAATCCACATACCAAATATTCTCATGAAACAGTATAGACCAAACATCTCAACAGAATGCTACAACTCTTGGAATTTTGTACATGATGACCTGTTGACCGCTGTGACGTTGGGATTTCATAGATACCAAATATGACATAGGGCAAACCATTAATTATACACAATTATTATTCATTCACAAGTTTCTTACTTTCTACATAAGTGTATGTTTATACTTTGCTTAAAGTGAATATGTTCATGCAGGGTTTGGGGCCTAACACACTTGATCTTATTACTACAATTGATCTTTCACAACCTCTGCTGACAGTGAACAGAACTACCTAGGCAGGTTCATACAGCAGAAACTTTGTGTGGATTTTATTAAAATGCAAGAATAAATGTACACTTGCGCTACAAGACAAAATCAAGACGTTTATTATTGATATACTATAAACAAAAAGACATTTTAGAGAAATTCCTAAAGTAGACAAAAATTATTATTTTCATGAAAAGAAGCTCAAGATACACAATATATATCCAAAAGTGTTGACAAAGCACAATTTTTATTAACCAGTTTTGTCAACATGGTTTTGTCTATTAATTCTTTAGGTATTTTAAATTCCGTAAATCTATTTTTAAAAACTTCATGGTTGCTGTTATTTAAAACATTTTGATTAAATTAAATTTATACAGAGCTGAATTTGTTGCTTTTTTTTTCTTCTTCATCATATCTTTGCTTAACTCACTTGACTCAACAGCTTGTACAATGATCCTAAGTAAACTAACTTTTTGAGCCAGCTCCTTCTAATTCTTAGAGTTTTGGCATGTCAGACGTTTGAAATGAATTTAGCTAGTTGTTTTCTAAATGACTGCATATTGTGTTACATTGTAATCTGGCATCTTAGTGTGAATAGTAATTATATTGCTGCTGTAAGAGGAGAAAGCATGCATGCAAATTCATAATGACCAAAGATTAAGGGAAGATTTTCCATGGAAAGATAAAAAGTTATCATTACAAATCAGTGTCTGTATGTTGCTGCGTCTCTTATTTATAAATGACTGACATCGGGACGCATTCAAAAGAAGTCGGGGGGGCGGGGCGGGGGGGGAAGTTGCAAGCACCTGCAATAAATACAGTATTTACAACAAAGTATTTGTGCAACATGCAGTGGTTTCATTAGTAGTCAGTGACTGTAGTATAATACAGTATATTCACGTTTCTTTGTCTCCTATTAATGAATGACTGAAAACGGGACTCATTCCCTAGTCTGGCTTCCAATAATAAAATGTTAACAAAGCAGCACGCCATGAGCTATAACCAAGTTTATTTTTCAGACTTAAACTTTAGCCTCTCCTAACATCAACCCCACACAAACAGGGGGAAAGTTCTTACACTACGGCTTATTAGTATAAAATAGGCAAGAAGTGGCACAGCAGCAAGGGTCTGGGGGAAAAGCACACACGCATGACGGAAAATGTTGTTGCCCGCATTTTTAATGTTAAGTAGCAGATCTGCTAACTTTATTTACCAGATTTATTCATTCTGCTTCCTAGCAGTCTTGCCGACAAAACAGAGGAAGGTTGTAATAAAATAGCAAAAGGTCTTCAGACAGTTAAATTAGGATTAAGCTTAGGTTTAGAAGTACAAGAAACCATTATCACATAGCACTAACAAAAAAATAAAAAAATAAAAAAAAAAAAATAAATTCAAAATTGAGATTTTGGATCAGTGATGCTCTGTTTAACTGTGCAGTAATATTTATGCAAGCATTGTATATTACCATCATAGAAAGGTCATTGACTTTTTAATTTAAGAAAAATACAATCTGCAGTTTATCAAAATAATCCACCTGCACCTGATTAGCTTGGGGTTAGATTTAGCATACTGTGGCATCCCGCAACTGTTGATTAGAGAGGTGGAGTTACAGTAGGCCTAACAGCATTTGCATTTGTGCTGAGCATGTTTTATTGGTTGTTTGTGCTTTAATTGATGTTTAACTTTTGTGATGTTTGAGCACTGGAAACTTGATATTGGTAGAAGTTAGCATTGACTCAAAGTCTACCACTATGCATGCAGGAGCAGTGACATCCAATGCCGAGTTGACTGGCTGTGTGACACAGCACAGGATAAGCAAAAGCCCTGTGTAGCTTATCAGAACTAGACATGAAGTCCTGGATAAAAGACAGGATGTACTGCCTAGAGAATTGCTGCAGAACAACCCTTCAAACCAATTAACACTATATAGGACTAGATCCTAGAGAGAAAGTTCATCTAGGACCCAGTTAAATGACTCTTTATCTTTAACAAGGAGCAAGAGATAGAATTCTACCTGCTTTCTGTTAGACAGTGGCGAGTCCAGGTGTGGCTAAAATAGTTGCAGAAGTCCTGGGGGATTATTTTAGGACTGTGATTATGTCACATATAACATTCTCAGGAAGTGGTAAAGGGGCAGAGTGAGATAAACTACTGAGCAAGTTGTTGCAGGGTGTGTTGGCTAATTGGTCTGGTTTAATGAATGCAAAACAACCCTGACCTAACTGGAAAAGAGTATAGACGGTCACAGTGCCAATTGTGGCAATTGGCATAAAGTAGACAAAGAGGCATAATCGAGGTAAAAGTGAAAAAATAGTGTGCTGATTAAAAAAAAAAAGAACTGTATGTATGTATATATGAAATAAAAAATAAGAATGGCACGTCATCTTTGGCTATATATTTGCCTGTGTATCAGAAAATGTGTTTTCTGATCTTACGACCAAACTTAACCCACACATTCTCCACTTTACTTAAGAGTGGGGATTACATTCTTATCAGAATTATTTGTGCCCTGTTTAAATACTGTTACAGGGCAGAGAATGCTGGTAAAATGTGTGGACATGAGATAAGTTAAATAAAAAAAATACGGAAAAAGTATAAAACTAATCTAACAAAAGCTATTTAAATTCTCTCATAGCTCGTGTATACATCGTACATAGTGCTAGCTGATACTGAGACCTTATATCCCTATAATAAGAAACATACAGCAGTGGGCGCAGTGCCCTTAACAGTTTTTAGTTTCTGTAGAGAGCATGTGCACGCTACGAAAAATTATTAAAAGGAAAAAAAAAAAAAAGTCAAAATGGACTTAGCAGATGAGACACAAAGCTTGTTCCAACCTAGCAGCATCTTTACCATAATGCCTCTTGCATAGATTACTTCACTAGAAGTTTAGATGATGAGCACATCAGTAGTGTCCCCTGTGTCACGGGTTGCGCCATGACAGGTACATCTGATCCATCTTGCTTCTGTACTGTGGACACCACAGAACGTGGTGTGTGGCTTGCAATTTTCTTTTTATGTCATGTATATTAACTGTGGCATTGGCTGAGCAATGCTTATGCTTAGGCCTGTGGTTAAATAAAATATAAAAAGTCTTTTGTTATTCTTGATGCGTAAGTGTTGGCAAAGTTCAAATTTGGATAACTGATTGCAAAAAAAGCTCTTTTAGTTGTCATTTATGATGCTAAAAATGCATTTATTTTCTTTTTTACTATGAGCTGACATTCATTGACCTTTTTGTATTTGGTTAAATTGCTTACACACCCTACTTCTTCTACAACAGCAGTTAGTCCATGAAAATCTCTTCTGCGGTGTCTCATTTTGAAGACATTCACTAGTCTCAAGATACTGACCTCACTTTAGAATCTTCCATTATTAGATGCACTTTGAGGTCCTAAACACAAAGCTGTTTTTACTAGCATGATGTTATTTAAACCTGAGAGCAGAAACAACACACATATTTCAATTGTGCTTTTGGCTGATTATTTAAGTAAGATTTATAGGTATTGCAGTTTATATTTAATTAAAGAAAGCCAGGCAATGGATCTGAGGCAAAGAACAAGTGGATAGAGGCATTAAGGAAATCAGCAAAATGGCTTGGAACTATCCAGAAACGTTTGCATGCAAATGTACTGTCCCTGACAAAAGTCACTTATACAAGTTGTAGGAGGAACAAATAATAGCTTGACATGCAGATGATTGATTAAATTCAGAAATGTCTTGAAAACAAGGCAAGCCCTCTGGATTATGCTTATTATACCAAAAGAAAGCTTTATGTCATTTATTAATTTTATTCATTTAATTAGGACAGAAACTATTGATTTTGCTTGGACAAACGTCTTTTCGTACACAAAAATAATGTTGAAATTATACTTTACTTTAAATACCGAATGATGTAAAGTCATCTGAAATGGCAAAAAAATAGTTTTGATGAGTTTAGTTTCTCAGAGTTCATCAAGATTTTTTTGATTTTAGCTTCCAAGCCTCCTCCTTTATCTTACCCCAGGCATGTTTGATAATGATGATATCTAGTCAATGGGCTGGCCTATCCTGGAGCACCCTGATCTTTCTTGCTTTCAGGAACTTCGACTTTGAGGCTAAAGTATCCTGCTGCAAAAGCCCTCTCTTGTGGGTTGAACAATAATGGGCAGCAAAAATGATTTGATACATTAGGCTGTTGATGTTGTCATCCACTCTGCACAGCTCTTATACGTCGCCATACTTAATGTAACCCCAAACCATGATTATTCCTCCACCAAAATTGAATTTTCTGGGATCCAGCTTAAGGTCCACCTGGGGTCTTCTGCAGTACTTGCTGTGATGGGGACATTCAATGGATGATGCATCAGAAATTTGAACCTTATGCAACCTTTCCATTGTCCAGCCTTTCTACAAACTGTGGGCCTTGGCAAATGCAACACGTTTTTTTGTTGTCTTCTGTTCAATGCTGGTTTATCAGTACTATTTCTGTCAGAAATGGGATCTTTTTCTTATCTTCTCCACTTGACATTTGGACACATTAAAAATGTCCGCCACCTCAACAGCAGACTTGGTATTCAAGAAATTTATGATCATCACTTTGGTTGGTGGTTGAATATTTGGCATGTTGTCAGAAGTCAGGTTGCACTTCACATGTAAGTCTGGTGTCGGGTTCTTTTTGTACACACCAGGAAATGTGTTAATTACATTATTTGTTCCAGGTGACGCTATAATCTGTGATTGCGTGAATCATTTAAAGACATGACAAGACTTGTTATGGGCTTTACCAAGCTGTGGACATCAGGGCACTTTTTAAAAGTTTCATTTTGCACCCAGTTATTAATGTGAAAGCCCCCTACAATAAAGTGAACCATATATTATAATAATTGATTAATTACTAGGAACTAGTTAACTCTGAGGGAACCGATGTGGGCACGAGGGGAACATGAAAACTTGACCAATTTCGGGATTTGAACCTGGATCTCCAGTTCTGACAGACATGCCAACCTCTGAATAATTTAGCAGTCACTTTTATTCAAAGTAACTTACAAGTATCACAGCTTAATGGTGGTTAAAGTACAGGCTCAGACATGATACAGCCCCTCTGTGCCTATGAGGATTAATAACAGGCATTGGATTGTTGTACAAGAGGACTGAACAAATGAGAACCAACAGTGGCCAGAAAATCTGGTAGGAATTTTATTGGTGTGACATTTGGACAGAGGAAGAGATCAATTAACTTAATGATGGATTGAGGATATGCTAGAAAATTTAAAAAGGAGGAGGTTGTTGAAAACAAGAACTCAAATTTCAAGATTGATAAATCTAAGGAATGGAATTATGACTTGAAAGTGTATAGGAACAGGCGGGAGTACAGGGGGAAGAAGTGTAGGGTAAATCAGGAAGTGGACAAAGCGTGAGAGTTTGTACACCAAGGAATGTTGAGCTAAAAACATAGGCAATAACAACTATTGATTGGCCAGAGAGGACCAAAGCTGAAAAATATATACAGCAGGTAAGAAAAAATGAGGGAGCTGGGAATGCATTGTCAACTGAGAAAGATGAACAAAAATTTTGAAGATATTTTTCAAAAAAGATTTTAAAAAAGCCTATCTATATAGAAAATGTTAAAGAGAAGGCTGAATAACGTAGTGCTAGTCAACCAGTTTGTACCTCAGATTAGCAGGGAGAATGTAAAGGCAGGTTAAAATACTGTGATGAGATAGAAGAACGGGATCTTACACAGGGATCCATTTCACGAATCAAGCGGTTTATTAAAGGTAAGGAAGACTCAGCAAAACACAACGCAACACCGAGCAACTCATTTAACTCCACTAGAACTCTCCGCAACTGCGCTCAGTCCTGTTTACCTCACCCGCTGCCAGTTGCATGCCGGGTAGAACACGGGGGGGGGTGGGGTGGGTGATGGCGAGCTCATGTTGTACACGTGAGGGGGTGATGGCGAGCTCGTGTTGTACACGTGAAGGGATGATGGCGAGCTCGTGTCGTCACAATATAGTGCAAAAACTAATATGTAATATGTATGATGGAACTGTGGTTTGTGTGCTTACCTCACAGCAAGATAGTCCAGGGTTCAATTCCTGGGTAGAAAGGACAAGAAAATAATTGTTCATCCTACAGGTTTTACAACTATTTGTTGGAAAGATTGAGTCTTATGGCAGAAATATCTCATTTTTTTTTTATTTTTTTTTTAAAAAGCTAGATTTAAAGGTACTGGAATAATTTGCTTCAATTAAAAGTCAAGTGTAATATGTCCACACAGGCAACTACCACATCAAACCGGTAACACATTAGTAATGACCTACATGTAGAGGATTAAGCAGAAGATTATGAGAGGAGTATTTTCATGTATGCATTGAATTAATAACCTTAACATGTAACATAAATAGCTGCTGTATAAAGTTAGACATTTTCATAACTAATTTACTTCCACTACATTTCTGTTTTGTAACTGTCATTCCTGAGACCTGTGAGAGGTGCGTCTTTTTTATTGTGCTTCTCATTAGCAGTTTGTTTGGCCGACTGCCACTCGCTTCAGTGTTCTCAGCAGAACAGTCAGCTCCAATTAGATTTGGTACAGTAAAGGTGTGACTTGGAACGGAAACTGTCAGACACATTTACGTGTCTGTTCACTTAGGCTTACATGTACTGCAGCGCTGTAATTGGACAAGAACCTAGCATCATACAGAAAAGCCAATTTCGGCTAAACAGTTTATGTAGGAATTTAATAGGGGTAAGCTTGTTGACTCAGGAATATACAATGATTAAATATCTAGTGATTGGGGGGGGTAAAACTATTTTGTAAGTAGTTGATAATTGCACAGCAATGGAAGTTTAACATTGGAAGTTTAACATAATAATTTAATAAAGGAGTAAGCTGAGAATTACAAAAACCAATAATGGGAATGCTTGTAAACAAAGTTTAATAACCTGAAAAATATCTAATAAGCCAGAGAATCTCAGAGGTTCTCCAAACTTTTGAAAACTTAAATTTTCTGTTAAATCTTTTTATGTCTGAATTTAATTGCCAAACAGATCATAATCAGCTCTACATGTCAAATTATTCAAATTACTTTGCTGCAAAGTCTTTAACTGCCTGCAATCCAGTATACACTCCTGATCAAAATCTTAAGACCAATAAAAAAATGCAAGAATTTGCATTTTGCACTATTGGATCTTAGGTAGGTTCTAAGTAGAGCTTCACAATGCTAAAAGAAGAAATCGGCACAAGAGACACAAACGACCAGTCAATTTAGGAAAATTGCATTTACACTCAAACCTGATTTTTTTTTCAGCTGATCAAAAGTTTAAGACCATAACATTTAATAGCCAAAATCTATGGATGATTGAGTTTTCAACAGGACAATGCGACAGGAAACAGCAGCACTCTTTTGTACCATCCTGCATGTTCACCTCATCTAAATCCGATTGAGAACACTTGGAGATGGATGGCAAGGGAAGTTTACAAAAATGGACTTCGGTTCCAGACAGCTGCTGCCATTGGTAAAGTCATCTTCAAAACTTGGAGCAACGTTTCCACAACCTCCTTAAAACACTTGCATCGAGCATGCCTAAACGATCGCTTGAAGTAATCAACTAGAGTGGTGGAGAATTTTTTTACTGAGTCCTTTTTTGACACTTTGATTTTTTATTTGAGCAATGGTCATAAACCTTTGATCAGCTGATAAACAACCTATTTTAGGTAATTTTGTTGTTTTCAATAAATTCTATGCTTAAAAGTTTTTGTCTTTTTTGCCGATTTCTTCTTTTAGTATTGTGAAGTTCTACTTAGAACGTTCTTAAGATCCAACAGTGCAAAATGCAAATTCTTGCAATTTTTTAAACTAGTCTTAAGATTTTGATTAGGCGTATATTTATGTCTATTTATATAGTGGCTAAACAGATATTTGGGCTTTGTGATATGATGAAACACATCATTAGTGACTTTCAGTCTGAAAGCTACATCCTTATAGAAGCTGTTAATAGAATTTCGGCTGACTTTAATGCAGTCTTTTTTGTAGCATATTAATTTATTATACTGTCATTTTGCTTCCTTTGCATTTTTCTTTTTTTCTTTGCATTTTTCTTGAATGTTGGGGGTTGAACAACAACATAAACAACATGGAATAATTGATGATGCTTGAAATATTTGCTGCAGCTTATTTAGTTTTATTTAGGAGTTAAAGTTTGGTATAGCATCACTGGCTATTTCCTCAACAGGAACAATTTCAAATGATAGATACTAAATTGCATCTATGACTATCAGCATGTCATTGGATAGTAGGAGGAAACCAGAGTACCTTGGGTAAACCTATTTGGGTTCTGTTCACCCCAACTAAGAATCGAATGCAGAACTTTCATGCTGTGAGGCGAAATAATTCAATTTACCTTCATTATCACGAATAAAAACCTTTTGTCCAACACCTGTTCTTCACACAACCTACTGAAGGGGTCTAGTAAAAGATCCACATGCCCCTCCTGAGGAGACTGAAATCTTTTAAGATGTACCATTGCATTATGTTCTTAATTACAGAGAAAAAGAAAAAAAAAGAACACAGTTGTCACACAGTCTACAATCAAAATCTGCAGTAAGGCAGACATCACCACTAAGAATTTTTCACACCCTCTCCAGCTTTCTTTTCAGTTTCTTGCACCAGTTGGCATCAGAGCAAATTTGAACAAAAAGAACTATAGTTTCACTTAAGGTGGACATGCTGCATTCCCACTTTCACCCTACTAACTCCAGATGTTGTTCCTGTTCACAGTAGCAGAACCTGAATGCAATGAAATGTGATGCAGTGTGTCACTTTAAATGATTTAGAACACTGGACATAAAACATGTAAGTGTCTGGTAACTTTAACAGGAATGGCACGTGTTAAAGAAATAACCCCAGCTTGCTCTGTGCTTAAAGGGCAGATTAAAAAAAATGTTAGGTGACAACATCCAGAACTCCAGAAGTAAAGTACCAGCCTTGATTCACTTTAGGTTTGTTTCATTATGTGCTTGACTCTTGTCTTTTTCCTCCCTAAAAACAAGCTCTAAGTATGAAGTGAAATGAGCAGTATGTCATGAGCCAGAGCAAAGTTATAAGATGGTCAACGGCATTTGTTTAAATATAGGTATAAAATATAAAAATCTTTGACCATGTTTTGGCCAATGTCCATACAGTGCTTTACTTAAGCATTCACACATCTATTGAGTAATGTACACTGGCAAAAAAAATTAAAGCACTTTTAATGAGGTGTTTAAGTTCTTGTCTTTTAGAATTACTCTGAATATGCCCTCAATCATCTTTACCTGACAAGTCTTGTAGTCTCTGTTGATGAACATTGATTGGGCTGCTCTGAGCTTCTGCCAAATGTAGCTTCTTTGAAGCAGGGCCAGTAATTCTGTTTTATTCTCAACATGTAAATAATTCTCATTTATATTTAAAGTATGGCACAGCAACCTGATAACAAGCTTGGTTTAACCCTAAATGGAATATGTACATATTTCTGCCAAATAGGCCACCCAGACAAAATACATTCACTGTGTGTATGAACGCAGACAGTGGAGAGGCTGAGCACAGCTAATACTAGCACAAAGGCTGATGTATCTATGTTTCCTATTTCCAGACATTGATCTCCTTTATAAAAAAAAATAAAAAATGAATTCTCAACTCATCTTTTTTTTTTTCCCACATGGCAGCTTTATTTGACAGAAAAATCACAAATTGTACCTGGTCATTCAACACCATTTCTGTTGTCTTTGATGCCGATTTGTTAATAGTCTTTTGAGGTTGAATACAGCTCATAGTCATTAAACAGTAATGCAGAAGTCATTAAACCCTAAATTTATGATTCTACAAGTGGCTTATTGTGCTCCATTTCTTTTGCTGAGAAAACAACTTCATCATCAGCAGAAATAATGTAATATGGCTCCAGGATATCTGATGAATAGGAGGTCAAACTTTCTTGAGTAGCGCTTCATTTTTTTTTTTTAACAATGGCTCCTAAATAGATTCTAAACAACCACAGTCATATTAGGTGGTCTTTGTAACTGCTCAGGTCTCTGCCATTGTGTGCAATTGGCTTAAAATGTTTAACAGCTCATGGACTACCTGAATTATGTAGTTAGATTTATAATTTAAAGAACTTATACATTTTAATGTTATTGATTCTCTTTTTCATTTCTCCTGTTTGTTTTTAATAATTAGTTAGTTACTTTTATTTATGTAGACTTCCTTTTTTTTTCAAAAACAAGTACCTGTAACCATGTGAATTATACAGTATGTTCTATTGTATATGTTGTGCAAAGTACACCTACATCTTTATACAACCATCTAATCAGACAAGCATGTGGCAGCAAAGCAATGAATTAATCCATTTGCTTTAAATATTTCTGAACTACTGCGTGCACAGCAGGCTCCAGTGTTTACTCACAATCATCTATTAAGCTTCTGCTTTTATTTTGCAAATAGGAACATTTTTCAAGAGGTCAGCAGACAAAGCGTAGACTGGTTGAAGCTGAAATGCTACAATAAGTCAAATAACTACTCGGTAAAATTGCAGAGAACAGTAAATCATTTCCGAATGTACTTCATAATAAACCTTAAGGCTGGTTTTGGAGTGAAGTTTAAAGAAGGCCCTATCAAGCATTGTATGTAAAATGCTTACTGGCAAAATCTTATACAACAACATTTTCATTTGACTCAAATAAATTACCAAAGTAGTTCAAGAACCTGAAATTTAATTAAGCTCATCATCAGTAAATTACAAAACCCAATTGCTGTCTAAAGTGATATAAAGCACTATGCAAAGTTTAATGTCTAAACAAAATAGCTAGCTTTTTCAGTGTATTTTAATCAATGACCATAATTATATATTGAAGTTAACTTAATTAACAGCTAATTTGTAAGATTGCTTTTATCAATGGTGTAAAACAACCAGATATTGTGGGTGTGAGGAGAGAGCATAATTATGTAATTATCTTGCTGTACATATTTCAGCATTTTTCTTTGAATTTCTAGAAAATTAGGAACACTTCTCATTAAATTTTGTAATGACTTAATTCACTTAAACCTTTAATTAACAGAAAAAAAGACAGAGCATTCATTAAAGGCTTAGTCTTTGCAAGCAAGGATGAGTTGTGGTAAATTACTTTGTGTTTAAATGTTGTGTGAGAATTATTCAGGTGACTTTATTCAGCACCCTAACACTCAAGATTTCTTTTTGTTTTGGGGTTAAACAAAACCAACACTGTATTCTTCATGCTAAAGATGATAACTATTGATAGTGTTTGTTTTTACCTGTTTTGCATTTATTTAGCTTAACTATATCTCTCAGTTGATTGTTACATGTATTACCTGTTTCTCTTATCCTCCTTTTCCTGTTTGTTGGTAAATATTTCTTCATTGTTTCGATATGACATCCTTTGTTGCGCTTTCAGCCAGAATATTTACTCTGAAACATTTTTGGGTCGGTCAATGTAGAGGGTCTACTTTTTAGTAATGAAGCTACTCGATTTTTTTGGCTGGACAAACTTCTCTTAATACTCATACTGAAGTAATGACCCAGTATGGATTTTTAATTTCTGCATTCATTCTTATTTTTGTTGACTGAGTCTGTCAGCTTGGAGAACATCTTATTTCTAAAGAAGTTTTACAGTGTGAATCTGTCAAATTTTGCAAACTCGCCTCAAAGCGACTTCTCCTGAAGTGAGTCTCAAGTTAAGTCCAGCAGCTTGAAGAACATTTTTAGTTCTGTTGACTGAATTAGAATCTGGCATCTTGAAGAGCATTCCTAGTTAAATTTAATCATTTCAATTACATAAAACATTTACCTTTATTCTTTGTTACATAAATGGATAGATCACTTTATCTATCCTGAAGGAAAATTTGTGTATTACAGCAGGAATAATAGAAATAATAATTAACTAAAAAATAACATAAAGATTTAGGTAAATTACAGTTTTCTACAGTTTAATAAATTGTTAAATTAGAGTTTGTCATTGTGAAAAATCTTCATTGTTAAACCATTTCAATCAGGAAATACAAATATACAGACTGAAATGTATATATTATCATTGCATTGTTTTATTTTTTCCTACTGCTGACTCACAAGGTTTAAATTACTCTTGTTATGAACTAGTTATTTCTTTTACATGTCTTACAGCTTGTTATAGCTTATTTGTCAGAATATCAGACATAAGTCATATTTATGGCAGGTAGTCCAATGTTTGCAATATAGACAATTTTGATTTTAGCTTATAACTTATAATATATTATAAAACAAACGGCACTGTTTCAATAGTTTCCATTTAACATATGTTCCTGATCATTGTGGCTTTAATTTCATTTTGTAATTTTTTAAATCCTTAAAAGCTCACAATGGTTCAGTAAGCTCTACCAAAAAGGAGATGTAATATTTATTCTTCACTGCAGACAAACACTGTGACAATAACAAAACTGGATGCCACCAATGACATATGGTCAATTATTCCACTTTACAAAAATAATCATCATATATTTTAAACATCTCTATGAATAAATCAGCATAATGTGTCTCAACATCTAACCTATGATTCAGTTTGGTCTGTGCACCATATGTCTTCATTTAGTAAACTATCCTGTGCAACAACTGTGCCAAATCCAAAACAACAACTTTGAATAGGTTTCACAATTTA
This sequence comes from Xyliphius kryptos, assembly GCA_025769995.1. Lineage (NCBI taxonomy): Eukaryota > Metazoa > Chordata > Actinopteri > Siluriformes > Aspredinidae > Xyliphius > Xyliphius kryptos. The sequence goes on along the minus strand of JAOUQT010305138.1, from coordinate 13,585 downwards.
AGAGAATTATTAGAAACAAACAGCTTAATTTACAAAGAACATAAAATGTACCCATATAGATTTGCTTAAATTTTAAAGTCTCGTGGGGAAACTCACAGACAAGCTTGGACTGCATCTAGGCCAGTTTGGATTTCAGGTGAATATATGAAAAGATTTCTTTCTCTTCTTCCACAAACAATTCAGAAAATTCACAGCATAACTATAATTTTACAATGAATGCATTGTTCTTTGTTTTTGTGGTGGTGGTAGAGATTTGAGATGAATATGAGTAAGGTTTTCGATTGTAGATTGTTGGAGCAACGTGATATTTTCACTGCTTATGAAACAAATCCCTGATAATTTCTCTTTGTACTCGATGTCTGATTCATCTTGTGTTAGAAACCGTTAAAGACAGCCTTGATGTTAGACACACATTTGTCTTGGTGATGGCAGCTGCTGTTTTCTTTACTTCCTGCATAATTATCAGGAATTAAAAGCTGATATTTTAATATCATTGCATTGATTACCTTCTTTAAAAGGGTTGTCATGAAGTTTGATCATGTCCTGGTGCTCGTTTGTTGCCAAGGATATCTTAAGCACCAGGATGTTGCTTAATGTTTTTTTTAACAATGATTCATAAATGATTTCCAAGTAATTGTCTGAAGTTCCACCACCAGCTCTTCCAACTGACATTCATGATGATGTAGACATACAAGAATGCCTACATAATATTGACATTAGATATTCTTGAAAATGCTTTTCTTAAAAAAACTAATGTTCATTGTTTCAGGAAATATTTCATCATCTTGAGTCCTATTAGTTGTTGCTGAGTTTTAACAACAGTTTCGTGATCTTCTATATTTCCTTTCTGTGTGTAGCATAACCAAAAAGTAGCAATTACCATTTTTTTATCATACAGCTTTGTGACTTAACAATGACAAATCAAAGAAATGCCATTATTTCAGATCATGTGTTTAACCCAAAGCTGTGAACAACCCATTATTATAAAGAATCAAAGTTTGTCCATCTGTGCTATAAACCTTTAGTTAAATTAACATCTATAAAATCTTCATTCTACACGAAGGCAACAGCCACTCTTGAAGTCTTGAACTGAGTAACTTTGAATTTGCTATTGACAAATTTGTCCATTACCAAGTCATTAAAATATAAAACAATATAGATTTTCATTTATGACCCTTAGACTGTAGTATTTATTTTCTGCTACTTTGAGGCTTGATTTGTCCAATGTCAAATTGGAATATTTAATAGATTTTAGGTTTTTTTTTTCAGATTAATATAAACATTCAAACTGATATGAAACTTATAGCAGCATATGTGTATTAGGGATATTTCATAGCCTTTGCAAACAGCAGCAATAACTCTAATTTTAAAAAAAAATCACTAAAGTTGTGCAGCTCCAGTCAAATGCAAAGAATTGCCTCCACAACAAAACAAAACACGTTGTTGTTGATGGATACAGACAGAAAATAAATACAGGAAATACGGAAATATTTTATCAGTAGCCTAAAACACACAAGGTTCAACCATAAAAACCCAAAAGTATTCAAGAAGAAAAATCTCTTTTAGCCAGTGTTGTTGTTTACTACTACTTTTTCTGGTCTACTCCCTTTTTGTCCAAAGTACACTATATTGCCAAAAGTATTTGCTCACCCATTCAAATGATCAGAATCTACAAACTCAAATCGCTTCCTCGTTCCCAGGACTAAGCTCAGCACCATGGGTGATCGGGCTTTCTGCTCCACTGCACCTCGTTTATTTGAGGGCACCACAGACTCTTGAGAATTTTAAAAAATGATTAAAAACATTTATTTTTAGCAGAACTTATAATTCTTAATTAGGTTGATTGATATTTATGCTGTCGTATTCCGGTGATTTTACTCTGTGGCACTTTGAGATTTGTTACAAATGTAAAGTGCGTTATAAATTATTATTATTATTATCATCAGGTGTTCCAATCACTTCCATTGCCACAGGTACATAACAATCAAGCATCTAGGCATGTAGACAGTTTTTACAAACATTTGTGAAAGAATGGGTCATTCTCAGGAGCTTAGTGAATTCCACTGTGGAACTGTAATAGGATGCCAAAATTCATTCATTCAGAGCTTAATGGGATGGGTTTCCATGGTTGAGCATCTGCATTTAAGCCATACATCAATGCAAACGTCTGATGCAGTGGTGAAAAGCACGCCAACCCTGGACTCTAGAGCAGTGTAGACGTGTTCTTTGGAGTGACGAATCACGCTTCTCCATCTGGCAATATTATGGACGAGTCTGGATTTGGCGGTTGCTTGTAGAACGGTACTCTTCTGACAGCATTGTGTAAAGTAGTGGAGGGTAAATATATTAATGAGTTGTATTTCAGGAGCTGGGTTTGGCCACTTGGTTCCAGTGAAGGGAATTCTGAATGCTTCAGCATACCAAGACATTTTGTACGATTCCGTGCTTCCAACTTTGTGGGAACAGTTTGGAGCTGGCCCTTTCCACTTCCAACATGACTTTGCACCAGTGCAAAAAGCAAGGTCCATAAAGACATGGATGATAGAGTCTGGTGTGGATGAACTTGACTGGCCTGCAAAGAGTCCTGACCTCGACCCGATCAAACATCTTTGGGATGAATTAGAGCAGCGAGTTAGAGCTAGGCCTTCTCGTCCAACATCAGTGTGTGACCTTACAAATGCGCTTCTGGAAAAATGGTCAAAAACTTGATGGACAGCCTTCCTAGAAAAGTTGAAACTGTTCTAGCTGCAAAGGGTGCACCGACATCATATTGAATCCTATGGATTAGTAATGGAATGCCACTTAAGCTCATAAGTGAGTCAAGCAGATGAGCAAAAACTTTTGGTAATATAGTGTTTAATTTGGCCCTACAAACTTTACTGCTTGTGTCCTTCTAAATTGCTTGTGAAGTTGCTTGAAATGATCTGGTAAACCGTGTCAGAGGAGTCGACAGCTGAAGTAAATGTGTTTCCTATAGGATGCCATTATAAAACTGGTCAAGGTAAAGACAGATGTTCACAGCAATATAAATATAACGGAAACATTAAATCAATATTAAAGTTACCACAAATGTACCCCAAACTACACACACAGCACACTCCTTGGCATACAATCTGACAGGTCAACTTTACAAATATGTTCACAAACTTTACCTTTCTTTTTCTTCTTTTACTATTATATTTATTATTATTATTATTATTATTATTAATATATTATTAATATTATATCACAGTAATATTATAATTCTTGCCTATAATTTGTTACTTTAAATTATAACGTATAAAAGTTAAGTAGCCATTTTTATATTTGACAAAACATTAAAATCAGATGAGTGTGAGCTTTGTGTTAAACATTTGGTGTTTGGTGGTGATTATGTGCACTCAAAGTGTTCAAACCAGCTGTATACACATATTATATACACCCTCCAGCTTAAACACACACTATTTATCCACTGTATCAATTGTATATCTGTATTCCAAAAATAACTACACATAGAGACCTGGAAATTGAAGAATAGTCTTTGTAAACACTTGTCTCTTTAGTGCTTTTCTCCTTAGGTAGGGTTCGAGGATCAGATCAGTATTAGTTCAAATTCACTTTCATCCACACACATATGGTTCTGTTTCCATGCTGTTGAACAATGATTGGATGGCTTTTTCCTAGAAGTGAAGAACCACTGACAGGAAAAGTAAAAGAAGGATTGGCATTGCCCAGCCTGTGCATCCAGCACTGCTGTCATTGAGATCAGTTGATGACATGGTGGAATCACTCAAAAGTCTGTCTCGCTCATTTAGCTGTGGGATAGAAATGACAAAAAAAAATAATAATGGGAGGACATTTAGCTTCATAATGCCAGAAATTACATGTCTACTCATCATTGTTTGTTCTAACATTCTGTTTCTCATCCTCATTTGAGGATGCTTTACCCACATTTATCCCAGGTCTTTCATCTTCCAGCAGTTGATATCTATGCCTTATAATAATTATAACATTTGCAAACAGATCTAATTTTAGAAATAAAGAAAGATTAACACATTCTCCAAAAGCATTAATTTCTGTAAAACTGACCAAATCTGCACACAAACAAAATAAAATGTAACCTGTCAAATGCAATGCAATTTAAATATTTAAGTTTAATTAAGCAGAGAAATTCATCATGTAGATTTTCAGAAATCTGTTCTGCTGTTGAGTAATAATAAAAATTGGAAAATAAAAAAATAGAAACAGTGATATATTTACCTCTGTGGGAATGTGGGGATAAAGAATGTTCCTATCAACTTCCATTGCCATTGTAACTGTAGTAGTAGTTAGGCTGGAGGTAAATGGGTGGCGATTTGGAGTGTTGGTGCTTGAGCTTCTCACTACAGGCTGGTTTGTGGCTGATTTAGCATCAGTGTCATTGCCAAAAGCAAGTATGGCATTTTCTGGGAGCATAGTAATAAAGAAAATAAAAAAAAAAAACACAAATTGTAAATTCATTGGATACTTGTGATTACAATTTTTATAGTACTAATTTCATGAAAAGTCTCCCCTTTAAAGCCATTATGTTTAACATGGAAGGAAACTAAATATAAACATGTAAATACTGGCATCATTATAAAACTGTGTTAGAACATGTAAAATTAAAAGCCTTTATTTTTGTTAAAAGGCCCTGTTGGTTTTTACAGCAATAGCTAAAAAATAACTGATTGTTGGACAGCTTGTTATCGTTTTACAATTTTAGTTTGAATATTTGCAAGTTTATTTCTAGTGGTATAATGCACTGCAGTGTCTGAACAAAAGCATTGAACCTATAAGAGTTTTAGGCTATTTTTGAATTTAGTTTTGTTTATAGTAATAGTTTGTGTTCTAAGGACACTTTGACCAATCAGTTTGTTGTGAATGTCACCTAAAATAGGTTGTAGTACTTATTTGTTTTTGAATTCTCTCAGGATTGTACAGTTGTCATTAGATTTTAGCCTGAATGTTAAAGCTTTAGTGGATTTTATGGATTTTATTTTTAGAAGCACTTGAAACCTAAAGTTGAATTTCATATTTAATTAGCAATAGATATGCCTAAATTATCAATTCTATTTTCTATTATGAAAACGATGATGAATTATGTAAAAAAGTAAAACATTAATGCCAAACCCAGATTGCTATAAATAAAAGCAAAAGACAAACGCATGTCAGGCAGATGTTGGATAATTTTCCAACTGGGCACAGATAAAAAGACAATAGTCCAGCTGAATGAAGCCTATAGCTGAAAATAAAGCTCTGCAAGGATAGTGGCAAAGGGTGGATATGAAGAGTGCTGACAGTCAGTGAACAAGTGGTTCGCATCTAGACAGCCGTGAATGAGGGCAGATGGCACCGCGACAGGCTGCAGTCCCAGATGATGAGGTAATGCCAGGGAGACTTCTGCTAGAGTGATATAGGGTGTGCTGAGCACTGCGGAAAAGAAGGTAAGAAAAAAATACAAAACTCTAGAATAGTATGGCATGCAGAAAAACATCTGTGCTCCAAAGAAAATTGGAAAGAAAATGATAATATACAAGGTAAGAGGGTGTGGCATTCGTGGGAATTTATGGAGGGCAAGGTGCAAACAAGAATAGTTAATTGCATGCACTGAAGCAGCGACTGAAGTTGTTCAGATTGAGCCAAAAAACATTCTGGATTGATTGTCTTTGCTGCACTGTTAGAGCTGTTAAGTTGTACCATATCTTTGCTCCTGTAAGAGAGCAAAGGCCAACTAATAGAGAAGTGAAGTGCTTGTGCTCACTTAATATCAAAAATGAAATAGGTTGATGTCAGTAACTCTGTGATGCAAAGAAGTTTATACAGTCTTATCTTACAACCTAAAATGTACCCAGTCTTTGGGGTATTTATTGTAAAAATGAACAATTTCCCCCTCAATCTTCTTCTGTTTGTAATTGTTGTTTGTTTTGTTATACCCAGTTTTAAAAAAAATACTGAAACTCTATGGTAAAGGACTGGGGGTCAACCAGTTTAAAGAGTAGTCTTCAAGTTGTTAAAATAGAAGTGGTGGAAAGTTCTGTAAAATAAGATTTGAAATCCCAATCTGGGTGGAGTTTCCATGTTCTTCCCATGTCCGCATGGGTTTTTTTCGGATTCTCCGTTTTACTTCCACAGTCCAAAAACATGGATTTGAGGTAAATTGGCTGCTCTAAATTGCCCCAGTGGTCTGTATGTGTGTTTGTGTAAGTAAGCATGTGCCCAGCAATAGATTAGCATCCTGTCCTAGGTGTATTTGCCCAGCAACCGAGACCTTCTCCCCTGCATGGGCATGGGAAACCCAACTGCGACCCACGTATTAAGTGGATTAAGTGGAAGATAATGAATGAATGAATAGTGGTATAACATTTTGGTACTTCGGGGATTTCGAAAATGAAATCTATGGCTATGAGTGACCAGGGATGTAATAAAACTGGCAATGGTACCCATTTATCAGTGAACAGTGTTTTCAAGAGCTTTAGGTTTTTACCAATATGTGTGCAGTATGAGATGTATGGAATGTCACTCCCAAGAGTCGTAAACAGATGGAATTGTGAATCATGAGGCATGTGCAACAAATTCGGGAAGAATGTGAGCTCAGGAGGACAATTGAGGACATGGGTAGGACTAATGCAGCCTTATAAATCTCACAATCGAACTCCTAATCAGGGGTGCTATGGGGGAGAGGAGGTGCATGCATATCCAGTCACTGGCATACCTGCTCTTTCACTATAGACTTACAAACAATATTACTATGATTGCATTCTTTCATTTGCAGTACAAGATGCATGCTTTTTCATGCTGTTTTAAACCTCATTGTAGACGTTTTTCCATCACTGCATGAATTCTAAATGGCTCAGAATGTAATAAGTACACTTTTACCCAAAAATAAAAAGGTTGATCATATTAACCTAGTTTTGTCAGAATTGCTTTCACTTCTGGTTAATTTTCTTGTTGATTACGAAGTACTTCTAATAACATATTAAGTACTGCACGGTCTGGTTCCAAATTACTGTGATCTAATTAAAAACTATCAACCAGTCTGCAAGAACTGTTTAGAAAGTACAACAATTTTGTGTTCCTAAACTAAAATTTTGTTTTTTTTGTTTGTACTCTGTTTATTCACTTTTTGTCTATATCTTGGATTTGTATAAAAAAAGCCTTAAATCTCTTTAAAAAACCTTTATTAATAAACCAAATTAGTTTTTTTGTTTATTTAAAGAACAATAAATCATCTATAGTGTTAAGTTCCTTAACCCTCATTCTAGCATAGTTTTAAAATTATTTATATACAGCAACAAATTCATCTGTGCATATGTTTATAGAATCAACCCCAAAACAGCTCATTAGTGTGTAATTTTTTCCCTCAAACATCAGCCTGGCAATGTATAAACTGACTAAAAATCCAAAGAATACCAGGCCATCTTATTGAATCAGTCATAAACAATTATACAACTTAAATGTTTGCAATGTGTGTTTTAATTCACCAAGTGCTTGTTTAGTTATGCATAATCTTTAACACAAACTATTTACTGTCAAACCTACCAGTCCCGTGCTCCATGATATGTACTGTATAATTTTCTATAAAATCCTACTTAGCACTGCTGCAGTGTCCTGTGGGGTTTTGGTAAGAATTCATTTACTTTAAATGCATAATATTATTACCACGATTTTTATTATCATGTCTCATGTTTTTTAATAAAGTATAATTTCAACTGTGAAATCCCAGTCTATTGATATTTCTAACACAGCTAAATGTTGCGAAATGTTTTTACTCTCAAATGTGGGAACATTTAAAAATATTTTTTTAAAAATGGATGCCATTTTTTAATCATTGGAAACTAATGATTCTAATTGTTTTAAAACTAACCCCTTCATTGTGTATATAAAATATATAAAAGAAAGTTTAAGCTAGTCAATAGTCCATGCTAACTAATGTCTGATTTCTCTCCATGATGCTTAGTACTTTTTGAACATGTAGACAGCAGACAGGCCACTCGAGCACATATGTTGTAAAGCTTGCCGTATAAGGTCCTACACTGCACTTGTGCTAAACTCTGCACTTTTATTAACCAACAAAATAATGTTAAACATCTTTGGCACATAGAATCTGACTATTTTACTCAATAAACAAGTTTGAAACAAAGACTGTTCATCATGGTATCATGGTAACAAAAACTCTGCCTGACAATTTAATGGCCAAGCATATTAAGAAATGGTTTCTGCACTTGGTTTATTTAGTAATATTTCTCTTGACTCACTAAATATTTTATAATATTACAAACAAGTAAAGTATCTACATTTTTTTAAACCATGTGCTATGGTGGTTTCTCAAACAATTCTCAATGATCACAAACATTTAGTAGTGGTTCCCACCCTTGGACTTTTGTGCAAAGTATTTCTGAATAATGATAAATAATAAGAGTGTACATATAAACATTATGTTTACATTGTTGCCTGTATGATATTAAATAAAGCTGGTAAATTTTTTACAAATTGTTTTTAATTACTTTGCAACAGGGGATGCTAATTTGTTAGTATTTTTTTTTCACATTTTAGCTTGATATCAATCTGTGATGTCTGACACGCCTCTTCATCATATCTAATTATTTTTAATTAAAAAACAGCTAGGCTGTGAATGTGTCAGTCAAGCACACACACACAAAAATACAGGGTTATTGCACATGCTGAAAAAAGCTTTGCATACTTTTCTCTTCTGAAATAACCATGGACCTGCGAAAAAATGTATCTCCTGCAGCATAAAACCGATCTTTCAAAAATATCAACATACAGTAGTGTGAAAAAGTGTTTGCCTCCCTCATTTCCTGTTTTTTTTTGCATGTTTGTCACACTTAAGTGTTTTGGAACATCAAACCAATTTGAATAGCAGTCAAAGACAACACAAGTAAACACAAAATGCAGTTTGTAAATGAAGGTTTATTATTAAGGAAGAAAAAAGATCTAAACCTTCATGCCCCTGTGTGAAAAACATACTATAACTGTGGTTTATCACACCTGAGTACATTGTCTCTAGCCACACCAGGCCTGATTATTGCCACACCTGTTTTCAATCAAGACATTACTTAAATACGACCTGTCTGACAAAGTGAAGTCCACCAAAAGATCCTTAAAAGCTACACAAGCTGAGATAAAAAAAAATTCAGGAACAATTAAGAAAGAAAATCATTGAGATCTATCATCCTGGAAAGGGTTATAAAGCCATTTTCAAAGCTTTGAGTATCCAGTGAACCACCGTGAGAGCCATTATCCACAAATGGCAAAGACATGGAACAGTGGTGAACCTTCTCAAGAGTGGTCAGCTGCCCAAAAAGAACATTAAAGCTTGTCTCAATTTTTCCAAAGCACTTCTTGATGATCCCCAAGACTTTTGGGAAAACTTTCTGTGGACCAATGAGACAAAAGACCCTTTGGAAGGTATGTGTCCCATTACATCTGGCATAATAGAAACACAAAACCAACAGTAAAATATGGTGGTGGTAGTGTGATGGTCTGGAGTTGTTTTGCTGCGCCAGGACCTGGAAGACTTGCTGTGATAAATGGAACTATGAATTCTACTGTGTACCAAAAGTTACTAAAAGAGAATGTCCGACCATCTGTCCGTGACCTCAAGCTAAAACGAACTTTGGTTAAGCAGCAGAACAATGATTGAAAACACACCAGCAAGATAACCTGATAACCTTAAAAAAAGGCTGTTCATGCTCAAAAACTCTCTGGTGTAACTGAATTACAACAATTCTGCAAAGATGAGTGGGCCAAAATTCCTCCAGAACACTGTAAAAGACTCATTGCAAGTCATCACAAAGGCTTGGTTGCAGTTGTTGCTGCTAAGTGTGGCCCAACCAGTTTTTAGGTTTAGGGGCAATCACTTTTTTTACACCAGTCCTTGAAGGTTTGGATTTTTTCTCCCTAAATAATAAACACCTTCGTTTACAAAATGCATTTTGTGTTTACTTGTGTTCTCTTTGACTACTATTTAAATTGGTTTGAAGTTGCGAAATACTTAAGTGTGACAAACTTTAGTCTTATGTTAGTAAAGAAACAACACCAGAACTTTATTATCTCCAAATGATTAAATGAACTGACACAGTGGTGACCATGACTGTCCTAATCTTTCAAATACAATTTGAGGTTTTAATTTACATTATGAAATGGGTCTCAGGGCAGCAACCTCTCCCCTCCCTCTCTTCCGCCAATCTCTCTACCAGCCTATCATTGGGAGGGGAGGGGTTCTGAGTCATTCCCAGGCCAGCCAGAAGACATAATCTTTCCAGCGTGTCTTGGGACTTCCCTGAGGTTTTCCTTCCACCTGGACTGGCCTGAAACACCTTCCTGGGGAGAGGCGCTCAGGGGCATCCTTAGCAAATGCCCAAACCACATCAACTGGTTTCTTTCGACGCACAGGAGTAGCAAGGCCCTCCTGGATGACCGAGCTTTTCACCTTATCTCTAAAGGAGAGCCCAGACATCCTGGACAGGAAATTTATTTTGGCCGCTTGTACTCATGATCTCTTTTTTCGGTCACTACCCAAAGCTCATGACCGACTGGTAAATCGAGAGCCTTGTCTTGTGGCTAAGCCCCTTCTTCACCACATCACTGCTGACCACGCGCCATCTGCCTGTCAATCTCCTGCTCCATCTTACCATCACTCGTGAACAAGACCCTGAGTTACTTGAACTCCTCCACTTGTAGCAAGAGCTCTTTCCTGACTTAGAGAGGACACTCCACCCTTTTCCGACTGAGAACCATGGCCTCAGATTTGGAAGTGCTTGTTTTCATCATGGCCGCTTCACACTCGACTGCAAACCGATCCAACAAGGGCTAAAGTCGACAGCTTAAAGACGCTAGCAGGACCACATCATCTGCAGACCGTAGTGACGTGATCATGAGGTCACCAAACTGGACACTATTCATCCCCTGGCTGTGACTAGAAATTCTGTCCATATATACTATAAACAGGATCAAACCAACTCCTACTCCGCTTGTACAGGGACTGAATGGCCCATAGTAAGGAGACATGTACCCCATACTTGCGAAGCACCTTCCACAAAATACCTCAAGGAACACAGTCCAATGCCATCTCTAAGTCAAAAAAGCACATGTAGACTGGTTGGGCATCCTCCCATAAACCCTCAAAGATCCTGGAAAAAGAGCCGGTCCAGTGTTCCAAGACCAGGACAAAATCTGCATTGTTCCTCCTGAACCCGAGGTTCGACTATCAGCCAGCCTCTCTTCTCCAGTACCTCTGCATAGACTTTACCAGCCAGGCTGAGGAGTGTGATTCCCCTGTAGTTGGAACACACCCTCTGGTCCCCTTTCTTAAAAAGAGACACCACCGTCCCAGTCTGCCAGTCCAAAGGCGCCCGATGACCATGCAATGTTGAAAAGGCGTGTCAGCCAAGACTGCCCTACAACATCCAGATCTTTGAGGAACTCTGAACGGAAGTCTCCTCCCAGGTCCTCTGGCTCTGCCCCCACCCCCTGGGGGTCCCCAGTCGAAGTCAACAGTGGACCTCCACTATATACTGTGTTATTGGCACACTGCTTTCCCCTTATGATTGCCTGACAGTTTGCCAGACTCTTCTTGGAGCTAACAAAGTAATTTTCCAAGCCTCACCAAACTCCTCCCACACCCGGGATTTTGCCTCTGCAACGCACAAAGCCGCTGATCGCTTGGCCTGTCGGTATCCATCAGCTGCTTCTGTAGTCCCACATGCCAACCATGCCTGATAGGACCCCTTTAGCTTGACGGCATCTCGAGGGTTACCGCCATGACACGCACCAACAACCCTGAGACCACAGCTCTGATCTGCTGCCTACATTGACATCAATCAAGTAAATTATTAAATTACATATCTAACATGTAATTTCATTTTTGGAAAATGTTCTAACTTAACTGGACATGGGGTTTTAAAAAAACATTTCCTTAAAGATTTGAAAAATTACTGAAACCTCAATCACACACCTGTTAGAAGCAGAGTTTTAGGTAAGTTAAATACTAAGAGTTAGCTTCAGTAAGTTGTCAGTAAAATGCTTCCTGTGCATATCTTTGCTTTTCCCATTTTGCAACTCTTAAACTCTTTCTGCACCATTAGTTTTACTGCAGGGAGCCAAATTACATGCAATTACTAAGACATCAGAGTTACTGCGTAGACCCAAACCAATATGCATACCCAGAAACCCAGCTCTTCAGACACCACATAAAAGGGAAAACACAGGCAAACAGACAAAGTATTCAACAGCATCAATCAAAATAATACTAGATAAGCCATGGCAGAAATATATTCCATAAAAAATATAAATGTATTAAGGTGTCAGTGCCTGAAGGAACTTAGATCATTTTAACTTCAGTAAATTGTACAAACAAGATTAAGATACACGTGATCCAAAATGCAAAAAAAACCCCCAAACCTGTTAATTTTATTAAGAAAAATATTAAACTGTATATATATATTTACTGACAAACCAAATAATATTTTATAAATGTAAATATAATGTTGAATAACTCACTACTTAAATACAGCAAGTATTGCCAGAAAATTCATATATTTGATATCAAAAAACTTTTCCCAAATATCTGTATTTTTCCCTAAATTTCAAATAATTTTAGATTCATTATTAAAAAACCTGCAACGGTTCACTATTTTTTAAATAAATGTTTAAGTTGAAATTTTTATAGCATGTTCTTAGAAAATGTAAGAGCAGAAATAAATTTTTTTTTTTAATTTTCAAGAAACATATTTCTTCCTTAGTTAAATGACTATTTGTAAATACTGATTGTTTTTTGTTTTTGATATACATATGTAACTTACTTAGGCAGATGTTGTCGTGGAAATGGCTGATGAAGTCACTGCACTGTTCTTTGTGATTCCCACTAGCGGAACATGAGCACCATGGGCCCACATTAGAAGTAGAGTTATCCAAGTAGTTTGGAGTGAGAGAGGTCCCTATAGAAAAAATTAAAAGAGAAGAAGACGATAAATAATTAAAGTAATAAATGGCAGGGTTGTGTCATCTCTGGATCTGTAGATTGAAAAAAAAAATCAAGCCCATTCTGACTGGTCTGTAATAGTCCACTATACATATTTTGCAAATTGACTTCAATTCCCCATTAGTGCCTTTTAGCAGCCTGATGTAAGTTAGTTTACACAATAAGAGCTACTGCTCTATACCTCTGGTGGGTTCTAAAAATCTTTTAGACCTATATGCTAAGTAAGTGGAATGGCACAAATATGGAAAATAGAGAAGTAAGGAATTTAACCTCACTGTAAATGCAATTTTTCTGCTGTTTTGTTTAAAATGTATGTATTGGTGACTAACGTGTAAGTTTTAGGCATTCACAGACACAAAATATCCAAGTATGTTTTGGAAAGAGTGAAAATGCTAGTTTTGTTTTCATTGTGTGTTTGGATGGGGAGGAGGTAGGGTAGAGGGAAACGATGCACTTTAGAGCTTTTGTGGCTTTAGATGGGCATGTTTTTAGTCATAGAACACAACAGTGTAACAGCTCTATTGAACACCTCACAGGATTTTTGTAAATGATAAAAAAAACTAGGCCAAGCTACTATATATA
>JAOUQT010305127.1:0-15585 GCA_025769995.1 Xyliphius kryptos | reverse complement strand
ATTTCTACCTGTTGTCTGTTCCATTTGCACAACAGCAAGTGAAATGGATTCACAATCAGTGTTGCACACTAACTGGACAGCTTGACTTGGAGTTCCATTGTGTTGTTTAGGTGTTCCTGCACTTTGAGCAGTGTATCATCAAAGTCAATCATTACAGTAAGTGGAACTGATAACACGGACAATAAGAGGAGTTGTAGGCTTGTGGTTGGGGAACCAGTCTTGTGTCCTGAAGGTCCTTGGTTGGATGCCTGGTCCCACTAAGTAATATGGCTGAAGTGCCCTTGGGCAAGGGACCTAACCCAAATTGCGGCCCAAACACATGTGCTCACTCTACTTAATGTGTGTGTGTGTGTATGTGTGTGTCACTGCACGGCAAGTGGAAAAGGAAAAATAAATCAAATAAACCTTATTGCCTACTTCATCAGTTCCACTTACTGTATAGATGGACTTTGTAGTTCCACAATTACAAAATGTAGTCCATCTGTCTCTACAGTTGCCTTTATTCTGTTTGCAAATGGGTGGGACCCCCAGAGAGCAGGTATTTTTTGGGTGGTGTGGATAAGATAGAGCAGTGAGCGAGAGAGACACAGAGTGACCAGGAAAGAGTACCTCATCTGTCCCTGACGGTCTTGAAAGTGCATCTGGGGTAGAACCACTCCGGGACTTGTGTAAACTGGAATTGGCATTCGGGAGTCCAGGTACGTGGACATCCACCAGTCTGAGAGCTGCAGCAGCAGACAGAACAGGGCGAGGGTCAGTGATTTGGGACTACAACTCGTCTTACGCGGTTGATGAAGGATGGGTTCGTGTATCACGCAGTCGTACCCAGTTTTCGGTTTTGCGTGCGCGTCTCTCCAGTCCCTTCTGCAGTCTCTCCCCCACACCGCCAGGGAGCAAGAACTCGGCCATCAGCTCCCTGCTGAGGTCCAGCTCCTCTGGGGAGACCAGCGGCTCCAGCGCAGTCAGGTAGCGCTCACAGGTCTGTCTAAGAGGAGGCACCGGGAGTTTTGGCAGACCATCCTGATGATGCTGATGACCCCGCAGCTGGAATACGACCACCGGCCTGGACAGGCGCGCAGGAACTGTCGCACACACCCTCCACTGAGAACGAGCAAAAAGAGACGCACTGCAGAATGAACCACTTACTGTAAAGATGGACAGTTACACTCTGCACGTCCCCTTTACTCTGATGATCAGCACCCATACACACACAAAATGTGCACACACACACACACACACACACCAAAGGCTCACGCACACATATGTACACACCATATACACACATTCAGCACAATAAGCGTGCACACACATCAAACGCTTAATCACACACACGCACATGCATACATACCAAACACAGACAATTAGCACAAGCGTACACACACACACAAAACACTCACACACACAACACTGACACACACACACACACACACAAACCTAATTGTGAATACAAACCTAAACATGCACATGCGCACGCGCACACACACATACATATATACACACACACACACACACACACAGACACACACATACATACATACAAGTCTACAAACCTAAATGTGAACACACACACACCAGACATGTGAATAAACACACAGAATAACACCTCCACGTGACCCCACCAAGCTAATCAGGCACCTAGCCATGCAATTTGGACAACAGTTTAGGGAAGGCCACGTGAGTGTGCTTCATATTGCACAGATCATCCGGGTTCAGAGAGACTGAGTGGAAGAACTTGACATCCCACCGGAAGCCCTGACTTCTGACCCCCGCCAGCATCTTGGGGATGAACTGTCTCACACCCGCTGTTCTGGATGAAACTACAAAATCCTGCAGAAACGTTTCATAAAACAGCGGAAACGGAAACCTTTGTGCCCGGCTGTCTGTAAACACGTGTTTATAAAAATATAAATAAAAATGCGTGGCTGATCGTGACGTGTTTGCAGCCCCGCCCCCAAAATCAATAGCTTTAAAATCAGGTCGATGTTTTCTGAGGGACTTTATTGAGGATCAGGTCGGTCTGACTCACCGCGGTTCCTCCCAGCACTCGCAGCATGTTCTCCTCTTCCACAGCGCCGCCAGCTTTCTGGATTAAAAGTCGTCCGCTGACATTTTGTTCTTCAAGGACGAATTTGAAGTAACTGTCAAACTTCTGCCGTGGCCCCGCCCACTGTCCCGCTCAGACTGCGGGTTGCCAGATAGAACAGAGAATCATTATAAAGATCCTTCAATTCATTTGAGGGTCTTAATAATTGTTGTAATTAAAATTATTAAAACAAAATAGTTTTAACGACCACATCTAGTGTTTATACCTTATACACTCACCGGCCACTTTATTACCCGCCCCCATTGTCCATTATACAATTGGTAGTTTCAGTCCTTAAATCTGATTGGCCGAGCTTTGTCCATCTGTGTATTATCACACATATCTCACATTCAAGCGCCAATCCCTATACAACAAGCGGCCCGCGTCATCCCCTCCACTCGCCCGGCGCGCCAAATCGCCATACGCCCCGTGCCCCACGTCATCTCCTCCACTCTTTCAGCACGCCAATCACTATACGCCAAGCTCCCTGCGTCATCCCCTCCACTCTCCCAGCGCGCCAATCGCTAAACGACAAGCGCCCTGCGTCATCCCCATTAACACTTTATAATAATACGCTCATTTTAAATATATAAACTCCAAAGCCATCACTCATTCAAAAATGACTGCCTTTCGACTTTGACGTTGTTATTAAGACACTTTACTTATTTGGTATCATTTTGTATTCATTCATTCATTATCTTCCGCCTAATCCTCCCCAATTTATTTTATATCCATTTTATATCCTGGGTCAGGAAACAAGAGAACCCAATGGAAACCAACGCAGACATGGAACATGGAACAAGACACAGAGGACATGGAAACTTCACCCAGATTGGGATTCGAACCAGGAAAGCCACCATTCCACCCTTATTTTGTAATTTAATTTTATTGCGCTTGTTATAACTAAAAGTAGTACTTTTCTCCTTGTTCTTTATTTTCCTTCTGTATGTGACCCTGCAAATAGAGCATCTGTGATACCTGTAATCTGTAATACCTGTAATACCTGTAAAGTATTCTGATCCTACAGTCTGTAATTAAAGAACCATCCAGTGCATAGAGCTGATATAATTGATGGTAAATAATCCCAATAAGGTGGTTTGTAAGTGTATAAATATAAAAGTAACTTAAATATAGTTTCTCACTGTATTCCGTTAAAAATATCAGACTATGGGAACAAAAAATACACAGGATGTTATTCTGGCAATCTGGCAACACACACATCACCATGCAGCCGCGAGCCCTATATTTATATTGACATTAGTATATTTCTTAATTAAAATGAACAAAAAAACTCCATAGACAATTTAACGCATTCTATACACATATAAAAATTAACATACAGTTTAATAAATAAAAATAACGCTAAATTACGGAAATTCCTAACACGAGTATGCTAACCGAGTAGAAATTAGCAACGGACGTAAAACCCTTTCTTGATGCTTAACGCCGCGTTGGATTATTTTAATAAGATGACACAAAACCAAATAAAAGGAATTTATATTGCAAAATTTACCCGTTTAATCCTATAGTGCAGTGACGTAACCCGACAGCACAGTGCCCTCTGGTGGGAGAACTGAAGTCCGTTAATAACAGCGGTTATTCCAATGAATATACGTCTACATAATACACCTATAGGGTATTTTAGGGCTTGTGTAAGGAAATAGGTGAATGAATGAATTAAAGAATAAGAATAAGTGAATAAGAATAAGAATAAACTTAAAGAATTTGTGAAATTATTAAAAAGTGTGACAAGAGTCGGTGGTGGGTTTGGTGGTGGTGGAAGCGGCGGCGGTGTTAGTGACGTAATCGCTGCCCGACTCTGGCGTCATTAGTGTGCGACTGTTATTCTCACGTGTTGTACCTGCTGGATTTCACGTGGGAGGGGGGTGTTTTAGTGTGCACCCCTTTATTTATACACGTCGGATTTTGGTTCCTGTATTCTGTGGGTGTCCACGGTCCGGCCGAAGAAATACAAACAATGGCGCTTTTCCAGATCAACAGGTATTCCTCTTCATCCTCATCTTCATCTGGTTTCCATCTAATCACCGGTTTGCTATAAATCATTAATAAACTAATAAATGATGTTATTCTGGAGATCAGAACGCGATCTGTCTGATGTTACGAGGGTTAGAAGTGAGACTTGTGGAACAGTATGGACAAAAGTATGAGGACACATCTTAATCGTTGTGTCAGAAATGTGGAATCAGGCAGTCCAGCACCTACACATTTTATACAAATGGATGCTGAAAATAGTTTAGGGAAGGTCCTTTTTCTAGTCTAGTCTGCACATCTTTGCTTTTCGGAATAAGAATCGCTTTGTTACCCCAAGTATCACATACAAGGAATTTGTCTTGTTCACTCCTACAAAATCAAGTTCAAGTAATTTATTTCTATAGTGTGTTATGAGCCTGAACCTACAAAGAACATGCCGAAGCGACAGTGGCAAGAAAAAACATCAAAGTGGTTAGCATGTTCTCCTCTCAGTACTGGGGGTTCCCGTTTGGAATTCCGATCTGGGTGGTTTCCATGTCCTCCCCGTGTCTGCATGGGTTTTCTTTGGGTTCTCTGGTTTCCTCCCACAGTCCAAAATCATGGATTCCAAGTAAATTGAATGCTCTGAATTACCCTGTATAGTGTGTGTGGATGTGTGTGGATGAGTGTCTGCCCAGCGCCCGAGATGTTCTCCATTGGATGAGCATGAGGAACCCTCTAGTAGAGAAATAAGCTGAAGATGATGGATGGATGGATATAAACTATATAAGTCCAGTGAGCCCATCTTCCAGGACTGCTATCAGTCCAACAGAAGTCCAGGTTCCATTAAGTAATCATCGTAGCCGCTGCGCATTGATATGAATGTAAAGCTCTCAGGAGTGTGCATTAATCTTAATAATGTCACACAACAGCTCAGCCAATCAAATTTAAGGACCGGAACTACCCGTTTTATGAAGGGAAATAATGATCTGCTGTGGCGCTCCCTAATGGGAACAGTCCAAACTTCAGATTCCCACACAGGAAAGGTGTATCTAATAATATAGGTGAAAAATCACAGGAGTTTTTATTAATACACCCCCTCCTCCAATCCCATCCTGTTGTAATTCCTTAGGTATTTAGGAGACGAGGAGGAGAGTCGCCTGGATAATGAGTCGCGGTCCAAAGCGCTGCTCTCCAAACTGCAGCAACGAGCTAAAGCCAGACTGCAACTCCAACAGACAGAGAGTCATGTGACTGAGGACCTGACGGATCGACCGCGAGATGAGCGTAAACAGGAGGAACCACTTGATCAAAAAACAGAGCTACAACAATCTAAGAAGAAAAGAAAGACTAGTATTAAAGAGCATGGTGATGATGATGAAGATGATGCAGGTGATGTAGCTGTCTCAAACACGGGTGACCAACCGAGGAAGAAGAGGAAGAAGAAAAAGGACAAGGTCACTGTCGACGGGGGACCAATACAGGACGCAGGTATGTGACCTGAACCTGGACGTGTAGTTACAGAACATGAGGAGATGGAGACGTACAGCTGAGCTTTAATATGTTTGTTTCAGAGGATGGTTCACCTGTTGCTCCTGAAGCTGCAGCTGACCCCGAAACCTCCAGCAGTGATGGCAAGAAAGAAACAGAGATCAGGTCCCTTAGTTCCAGTTTCCACGTCCTGGGAGGCTTTGAGGCCAAGACACCTAAAAAAGTACCCGTCTTATTACCTTTAGTTTAAACCTACAGGGCAGAACGTTTCGGGCGCTGGGCAGATAGACCCAGGACTAGGGTCGCTAAGGGGTTCCCCATGCCCATCCAGGGAAGAATGTTTTGTGCGCTGGCAGATACACCCAGGCCAGGGTACCAATCCATTGCTGGGCACACACTCACTCACAGACGCACACATTAGATGGGGCAATATAGAGCAGCCAATTTACCTTAAATTCACGGTTTTGGATTGTGGAAGGAAACCAGAGAACCCGGAGAAAACCCACACAGACACGTGGAGAACATGGAAACTTCACCCAAATTGGGATTCGAACCTGGATCTCCAGCAATGAGAGGCAGACGTCCTAAAAACTACGACACCTCTGTGATGCACCTTTGATGATTGTTAATAGATTATAATAAGGCACGAGAGGGCATGCATTATTGTGAATAAACGAGGGGAGAGAGGTGTTATTAGGCACAACGTGCAAGCAGTGTACAGTTACACCTCTTTCCCATGGTTTATTCACGATAATGCACAACCTCGAGTGTCTTATAACTTTTATAAAACTGTTACCAGCACACTATAATAAAAAAAAAAAAAAGTTTGATTCATAAATACATTAACTGAAGGCAAAATCGCTAATAAACTCGCCTTCCGCAACATAATTCCTTTTTTAAAATGAACCCTGGCACAAGTTTTCAATATTTCAATCAAATATTGCCATCTAGTGGCCAAATTACACAACGCAGTTTATGAAAAACTTGGGGAAACTATTTTATAGCACACATTTATACGAATGTGAAGCGGTCAAAGTGTTACTAGATGAGCGGCTCAGCCAATCCGATTTAAAGACCAGAAATACCCATTTTATAATGTACTATAAACTAATTGACAGGTCTTTTTTCATGTTCCAGGTTCAGAGGGTTCTACCGAAGTGGTTGGCAGAACCCAATGTGTTCGAGAGAGACGTCAAGCACAATCAGGTCCCTTTCAGTGATGTAACGGGGATCTGCGCGCTACTTAAAAAGAAACTGGAGGCCAATGGGATCCAGACGCTCTTCCCAGGTGTGTGTCTGTGTGTGTGTGTGTGTGTGTGCGCGCGCGCGTTTGTGTGCTTGCTAGAGGAAGAGAACAATGAACAACAGTGTAGCGACTGCTGTACTGAGTTAGGCTTACTGGATAATAAACAAAGTCCATTTTTGTAAGGGTTTGCATGATCTCCCCACATCTGTGCACCTGAGTCCAGTTTGATCGCAGCCCGCTGGGTTGCCACACCCCCCCCCCCTCCTCCGCATGAAATGTGAATAAATCTATTGAGAGGAAAAAGGATTATTGTTGCAACAAACTTATTTTCATGCTATGTGACTCCATTAAATTATTAATGTGCACACTGTTTATTATGGTATGGTGTTACCATGTGCAGTTCAGGCTGAGGTGATCCCTGCCATCTTGGAGAGCGTTACTTCGGGCTTCCTGGTCGGCCGCGGTGGCTACAGGCCCAGGGACATCTGTGTGTCGGCGCCGACGGGAAGTGGAAAGACGCTGGTGTTTGTGATTCCTGTCATCCAGGTGACGCTATTAAATATCACTGCACATGTACAGAGAATGAGATACAAATACATATGTGCAGATACATATTCCACAGCAGGGGTATTTAATTAGAATTCCGTAGGCCAAGGTCCAGACCATCAGAATTTCTAACTTGTGTTATGATATGTGTCTTATACAGAAGTAGCCTAGTAGTTCTGTTAGCATTTTATGTCAACAACTGATCAAAAAACAAATTGCTAATATCATTTATTATAAAACAGGTAGGTCCAGTCTTTAAATCTGATTGGCTGAGCCGCTTGTCAAGCCGTGGCATAATTTACAATAATCCACACTGCTAAGCGCTTCACATTAAAATAAATGCACGATATAAAAAAAAACTGTTTTTCCTATGGGTGGCACGGTGGCTTAGTGGTTCGCACGTTCGCCTCTCAGTGCTGGGGGTTCCCGGTTGGAATCCCGATCTGGGTGGTTTCCATGTCCTCCCTGTGTCTGCATGAGTTTTGTTCGCGTTCTCCGGTTTTCTCCCACATCCCAAAAACATGGATTCAAGGTAAATTTGAACTCACAAAGAACATCCCGAAGCGACAGTGGCAAGAAAAAACGTACAGTCATGTTTTTTTTTAGGAAGAAACCTTGAGAGGACTGAGGCTCAGTGGGGGACCCATCCTCCTAGAACGGCCGGGCAGCATTAACAGTGTAGGACAGCTGTGTACAGTTTGTTAAGAGAACGGCAGTACGGTTTGTTACGAGTGCATTGTCTCATTTCCTCAGGCGCTGATGACCCGTGTGGTGTGTGAGGTCCGGGCGCTGGTGGTGCTCCCCACCAAAGAGCTGGCTCAGCAGGTGACCTTTTTATTAATAAGTTGCTTGGGTTTGCACAGTTCCAAAGTCCAATCCACCTGATGAGTAGTGTTGTTTTTAGGTGTATAAAGTCTTTAGCGTTTACGCTGAGGGGACGGGCCTGAAGGTGGGAATGGCTGCTGGACAGAAAGCGTTCGCCGTGGAACAGGCATCCCTGAATGAAATGAGGTGAGTGACACCGTTGCGCTGCTGCAGGTTTTCAACACCGTTCACTCAGTGGTCACTGGTATTAAGATACATCAACCTTATAACGTGCTGGACAGTTTGTGTTAGTCATCCTCTAATTCCTCATCAGTGCATACAGGACACCAATGGCTGGACATGAGAATGATCCACCACCTAAATAATACCCTCCTGTAGGTGTCCTGATTTTTAGGGATCAGAATTAAGGAGATTATGTTTAAATGTAGAGAAACAGACGGACTATAGAAAGTGTAGAACTACAAAGTCCATCTACTGCGTACGGTGTGTGTATCTAATAAAGTGGCCGGTGAGAGTACACATTATATTTCTAAATAATATTTAAGTCTGATTGCATCACTCCTCACACTAACATTCTACATTGTTTTTAAACTAAACGTTTTTTTAAATCTGTGCCACATCACCTTCTGTCTGTAGGGGGGGCATCAGACGAAGTTTAGTAGACATTCTGGTGGCAACTCCAGGTCGTCTGGTGGACCACATTAATAAAAACGAGAACTTCACTCTTCAGCATCTTCGCTTCTTGGTAAGCGTGTTTCATGTTTCTATATCCACCTGAAACTTTTTAGCCAACTGGAATGCCTTAGCAAACTTATACCAACACCCAAGCAATTTCTCAGCAACTGCCTACTAAGAACTGCAACACCTTAGCAACCCCTACCGGAAACTTGGCAACCAGGTGCAACACCATAGCAACCTCCTACTGACAACTTAGCAACCAACAGCAACATCTTAGCAACCAACTGCAACACCTTAGCAACCACACACGGACAATAACTTAACAACAGCGGCAACACCTTATCAACAACATATTAACACCGTAGCAACCTCCTACCGGCAACTTAGCAACCAGGTGCAACAGCTTAGCATTCCTCCTACTGACAACTCAGCAATGAGCTGCAACATCATAGCAACCTCCTACTGACAACTTAACAACCAGCTGCAACATCATAGCAACCTCCTACTGACAACTTAGCAACCAACAGCAACATCTTAGCAATCAACTGCAACTCCTCAGCAACCACCTACGGACAATAACTTAACAACAGCGGCAACACCTTGTCAACAACATATTAACACCTTAGCAACCTCCTACCAGCAACTTAGCAACCAGGTACAACACCTTAGCATTCCTCCTACTGACAACTCAGCAATGAGCTGCAACATCATAGCAACCGCCTACTGACAACTTAGCAACCAGCTGCAACACCATAGCAACCTCCTACTGACAACTTAGCAACTTCCTACTGACAACTTAGCAACCAGCTGCAACACCATAGCAACCTCCTACTGACAACTTGGCAACCAGCTGCAACACCATAGCAACCTCCTACTGACTTAGGACTTAGCAACCAACTGACTTAGCAACCAGCTGCGACACCTTAGTACCCACCTTCTAATAACTTTACAACTGCAAAACCTTAGCAGCAACCTACCAACTACTTCAGGTGCAATCAGGTGCAACCGTCTAGCATCCTTTTACCGACACCTCAACAACCAGATCCAGCAGCTGCTACACCTTAGTAACTACCTACCAACACGATAGCAATCACCTACCAACACCTTAGCAATGAGCTGCAACATCTGCAATTCTTGTAACTTTTTCTTGTAACTTCTTGTAAAATTTGTAACTTACTGTTAATTGGTTGTAGATCGTAGATGAGGCGGACCGAATGATTGACAGCATGCAGCAATCGTGGCTCAGCCAGGTCACAAAGGCCGTCTATCAAAGTGGTGGCACCTCAGAGACGTCAATCTTTAAAAGGATGGAGCCCGGACCTGTGACAGTGGCGAGGTGTGACCTCATTATTATTTAGAAATAAAACTTTAGCAGAACAGAACACAACACTAAAGTCGTAACGGTGAACGTGCGTCTCAGTCTGTTTCCTCCTCAGATGCCTTTGCAGAAGCTGCTGTTCTCAGCCACTCTGACGCAGAACCCGGAGAAACTCCAGCAGCTGAGTCTCCATCAGCCTCGGCTCTTCAGCTCCACTCAAACCTCCTCCAACACGCAGGAGAAATTCAACTTCCCCGAGGGCCTCACTGTGAGCTTCGGCATTACACCACCTCATGTGCAACGTGTGTAAACAGTGCGCTCATTGTGCTTTTTCCCGCTGCAGGAGTTCTACGTTCTGTGCACGATGAGTAAGAAACCTCTTCTCCTCCTGCACTTCCTGCTGCGTTTGAAATACAATCCGGTCTTATGCTTCACGAATTCCAGAGACGCGGCACACAGGTGACAACGAAGTTTCCACTTCATCCCACATTAACTCATGAATTTGAACTTTGGGCCAGTGCCTCAAAACAAGAAAGTTAAGGTCCTGTGTGGCTTTTTATCTAGAATTCTTACATTTTAGTGACATACTAAAAAGTATAAAGACACATTAGAAATCACATACTGATACTCTAACAACGACCTGAAATGCCTCACTAACCACATACTTACATTATAGCAACCACCTACTGAAACTACCTGAAATGCCTTAGCAACAGCCCACTGACACCATGTGTGATTTGTCTTATGAACCGTCATCCTAACATCTAACTTAACAACACCTTAGCAACCACCTAGTGTCAGCTTGGTAGGTTGTTAATTACTTGAATCAAAATTACAAACTCAGGACCTTTAACACCCCCCCCCCCCTTCATTTCCATTTTAGGCTGTTCATGCTGGTTAAACTCTACGGCGGGGTGGAGGTGGCCGAGTTTAGCGCCAGACTAAGTCCTGGGGAACGCCAGAAGACCCTGAAACGCTTCGAACAAGGAAAGATTCAGCTGTATGTAGCTTTATGAGTAACGCACTGCACCGAATACACTAAACGTCGATGTAGCTGTCACCGTCATTTCTTTTTTATTTCTAGTGTCATCATGTCTTTTCACCTTTATTTCTTTATTATAATAATGATTATAACTGATAACCGATGAAAATCCCGAATTCAGTCTCAATCGCTGAAATTTTGAATATTGCGAAATCAGCTAATTAACTCAAAACGCCTGCAAAGGTCTTTAAATGGTCGTGTTCTGTAGGCTACAGAATCACGGGGAAGATTGCTGACTTAACATTTGTACAAAACATGACCTGGCACAAGGAGGGCAAGACTCAAAAGATTATTGCTAAAGAGGCTGGCTGTTCACAGAGCTTTGTGTCCAAGCACATTAATAGAGAGGCGGAGGGAAGGAAAAGATGTGGTTAAAATTGTACAAGCAATAGGGATAGGCGCCCCCTGGAGGGGATTGTAAAACAAAAGCCATTTAATAATGTGGCGGAGATTCACAAAGAGTGGACTGCAGCTGGAGTCAGTGCTTCAAGAACCCCCACGCACAGACGTGTGCAGGACCTGGGTTTTAACTGTCGCATTCCTTGTGTCAAGTCACTTTTGAACAAGAGACAGAAGCATCATACAAGGAGAACTGGACTGCTGCAGAGTGCTCCAAAGTGCAAAGAGGAGAGGCACAAAATCCACATTGTTTGAGGTGTAAAGTTTCCACAGTCTGTGATGGTTTGAGGTACCATGCCATCTGCTGGTGTTGGTCCATTGTGTTTTCTGAGGTATAAGGTAAACGCAGCCGTCCACCAGAAAGTAGAGCACTTTGTTTCCTGCTGCCGACCAACTTTATGGAGCGCTATAGAAATAAATAACAAACTCATAGATTCATTTGTGGGCTCATTGGTGTCTTGGAGACTTAAATATTCCCATCATCATACGATCTAGCTGATTAGACCACTTGTTATTAGTAATCAATAATTCAATCAAAGAAATAAAAGTGTGTCCGCTAATGTTTCCCCTCCAGATTGATCAGTTCGGATGCTGCCGCCAGAGGGATCGATATAAAGGGGGTTAAATGTGTGATTAACTACGATGCGCCGCAGTACAGCAGGACATACATCCACAGGTATGTGCTGAGTCTAATCTTCTATTTGGATTCCTTTTAATAAGACATTACGTGATGTAGGTGGTGGTGCAGCAGGTGGGGTGTTCATCTCATGCCTTTTTGTTCTAGGGTGGGACGAACAGCAAGAGCTGGAAATGCTGGTGTGGCTTTTTCTTTCGTCTTGGGAGTTCAGGTAAAAAAAAAAAAATTAAACCAATTTGCCGGTAGCAGGTATGCATACCCATCTCTGGCAGGGATGGAGGTCACAGTAATGTCACACATTAATGTGACTGACCAAGCTGCTTAAGAGGGCCAGGTTGGTTGAGGGCCACACATAATAAAACAACCCCACACCATAATCCCCCCTCCACCAAACTTTACACTTGGCTCAATGCAGTCAGACAAGTACCGTTCTCCTGGCAACCACCAAATCCAGACACTTCCATTAGATTGCCAGATGGAGAAGCGCGACTCGTCACTCCAGAGAACACGTCTCCACTAATCTAGAGTTCAGTGACGGTGTGCTTTACACCACTGCACCCAACGCTTTGCATTGAACTTGATGTATTGCTTGAATGAAGCTGCTCGAGCAGGAAACCCATTCCATGAAGCTCTCTGTGCACTGCTGCAGGTTTTGTGGTTTTAATCTACTTTTTGTACCCATAGGAGAAACTATTTGTGCAAATGGTGAAAGATGTTGGAAGTCCATCACTCCAGAAACAGACTATCAAACCAGAGAGCCTCAGAGGGATGGAGAAGCGCTATGAGGAAGTATTAGCCGGACTCGGCAAAGCTATAATGGTAATGGTTAACTTTAATGTCTTTACTTTTGTACATGGGTTTTTTCTACTATAGTTTTAATAAAGAGTAGAGTTAATATGTATGAACATGGGAACCCACTCTGTCCTGTGACCCTAGTAGAGGATTAAGCTGAAAATGATGAATGTATGAAGTGGAGCATAATATTTTGTGAGGCGCTTGATGTGTATCATCCCTATAGCGAGTGGAGGACGCAAGGCGCTGTATGGCATGCTACGAGTTGCACGTCAAAAGCAAAGAGGACATCTGTCTTAATTTCTAAAAACTTCAATGAAAAAGATTTTGCACAAAGTTTTCTAGCCAAATAAGTAAATTGAGTGGCTTAAGTGAAACTAAAAATGCTCGCCAATCGGGCATAGGACCTTATATTTTAAACAACTTTTGTAATTCATATAAATAAGCAGTGGTTCTTGTTTCTCAGCCCTGTTTGATAAAACATTCTCATATTTTTTATCTGACATGTTGCTCTTTTTTTCTCCAGGAGGAAAAGACCAAGAAGAGACTGTGAATATACTATGTATACATACATTCAGTTTTGTTTTTGTTTGCAATAAAATAATTCATTTTTTAAGCTTAATGTTGTGCTACTTTGTTGTGCAAAGAAAACGAACATACGATTTAAAGAGACATTAGTTACTGAGAATTAACGTAATTCGGAGTGATGGCCGAGCACCTGGCAACCCACACCATTGCTCTCAAGCTACCATCCCGGCTGAAGAGCAGAGAGGCTGACGCGGGAGGTCTGCGCATGCGTAGTTTTATTGTCCCTTAGAAAAAAAGCGGACGCAGCTCATGGGGCAGAAGCGGACTCTCTGACATGAGGAAGTTCACAGATCTGAGTTAGATGCTGTATCTGCAACTGCACAGCGGTAAGAAGGAGATACGACGCCTTTATTAGTTTCACGAGATAGATTAAAGGTGTTTAAATCGCGTTGGTGGTGCGTTTACGAAGTTGTGACGGTTGGAGGATCCAGTATGTTTTATGTGATTGTTATTCGGCTGTATTTATAGTTATAAACCTTTCTTTTTTAATATATAAATACATTACAAATAAAAACTCATCTGTGTAGTGCATTTACAAGGATTTTCCACCGCTTGTATTTTGAATGCTCCCGCCCCCTTCTTTGTTAATAGGTTAGAACGTTGGAGCGACAGCGGGTGTTAGGTTTTTATTGGTCGTTGTGGTTTTATTAGCCAGTCAGTGTCCTGTAGGCGGGACTGGCTGGAATACGGGTGGGGAGGATGCCGCTCTAGCGACGGATTGTTGACGTGTTGCGTCCTTGGAACCCACAAAACAATCTGATGGATTCATTCGTGGTTTCATAAACATTTATAAACTTATCACGGCTCTGTATATCAGAGGTTGTTATTTTAAAAGAGACCTAAAGTATGGATCGCTAGGGACGTCACTACGTGTTAAGTGATCAGTACTTTGCATGTTAATGATGTGCACGTCACAAAGCAGACTATTATCTTAAATTGGGAGACATATCTTAAATTCGGATAGTAAATGCAATCCCATAGTCACAGGTGGATTAAATCGAGCACATATTCATGTATTTGGGACAACTGCAGTTCTGTTCTGTGCACAAAGTACAGAACAGGGTACAGATATGCAGGTTCGGTTAAGTTTGGTGTAAAAGAAATTCACAAAGCCCTGGCCTCAACCCCATTATCCACTTTTAAAAGCCAAGAAAACGAGAGGCAATGTCAGATCTTGTCCAACATCATTCTGACTTCACAAATGCACTTCCATTAGAGAAATCTAACAGAGAGAGAGAGCTTTGAGGTCCTGTACAGTGAAAATTTTAAGATAAACAGTAAGGAACTGTACAGTGAGAGGGATAAGCTTTAAAGCTACTATAAACTGAGAGGTGTACGTTGTAAATTACCGTATAGTAAAAGTGGTAAGATTTAAGTTACTGTACTATATGGTACATTTTTAGCAATTGTTCCATAGGAGTGGTGAGGTACCCAAAAGGGGTAAGCTGTTTCACTCTTGGCAAGAACAGAAATTGTAAGGTACTGTACAGTGAGAATGGAAAGTTGTGAGGTACTGTACAGTGAGAGCCATGAATTGTGAGGTACTATACAGCGAGAACGGTAGGTCGTGAGGCTCTTACAGCGAGAACGTAAGATGTGAGGTACTGTACAGCGAGAACGTAAGATGTGAGGTACCGTACAGCGAGAACGGTAATATGTGAGGTACTGTACAGCAAGAACGGTAGGTCGTGAGGTATTGTACAGTGAGAAAGGTAAGATGTGAGGTACTGTACAGCGAGAACGGTAGGTCGTGAGGTATTGTACAGCGAGAACGGTAATATGTGAGGTACTGTACAGCGAGAACGGTAAGATGTGAGGTACTGTACAGCGAGAACGGTAGGTTGTGAGGTATTGTACAGCGAGAACGGTAATATGTGAGGTACTGTACAGCGAGAACGGTAGGTCGTGAGGTATTGTACAGTGAGAAAGGTAAGATGTGAGGTACTGTACAGCGAGAACGGTAGGTCGT
>JAOUQT010305119.1:0-15585 GCA_025769995.1 Xyliphius kryptos | reverse complement strand
TGGCAAACTACTCCACTATACTTGCCAAAATACTTCGTGAATCACGATTCATGAAGTGACTGAGAGTCGGCTACGACCGATTGGGATGATCATCATCATTTATGTAGCCAGCATATTGTTGAGCAGACTGTATAACTATGCTTCCATTATTAAGAACAACAGATAGCACGTCTCCAAAGGTACCCAAATGTTGGCAAACGATGATTACGTCCATGTTGCAAAGTTTGAGAGTAACAGTTTCGTCTATTACATTTTTCCAGAAATATACTGATGCAACTGATGGAAACAAAACTGTTGCGGAAATTTGTATAACATTGAGGGTATTGTTAATTGTGAAGCAGTGGCCATGATCGGGAAAAAAATGTGGCAGGGCTCTATCATGGAAAAAGGGCGGTGGGGGGGACTTTATGCAGGTTCAGGGACTTTATTTATATACATGTGTGTGTGTGCGCCCTCCATGATTATTGGCACTC
The DNA here is from genome assembly GCA_025769995.1 of Xyliphius kryptos. Taxonomy (NCBI): domain Eukaryota; kingdom Metazoa; phylum Chordata; class Actinopteri; order Siluriformes; family Aspredinidae; genus Xyliphius; species Xyliphius kryptos. The sequence continues at coordinate 15,112 of JAOUQT010305119.1, read as the reverse complement.
CTAGTTAAAATGTCTTGAAAGCCTTAAAATAAATTATTTATTGCAGAAGGATAATCTTACTCTTAAAAAAAATAGAAAAAAGAAAATTTCCCGACTAAGAAATAATTATGTCCCATGAAATTACCTGTTCCACAAATATTGGCACCCATAATTTCTTGGAAAGAAATGTATTTCAAACATTTGTATCATTTCTACTGTAGTTTATAAAGTGGATCAAAGTATCTAGGAACCTAAATTCCTCACATCCTATTTCCCTGGGGTGTAATTGTGGCATTACACAGAGGCCTATTTCTGTTACTCACTCTTAAACATGAGACAGTTATGGAAACACACTATTCAAGTAAGGCAGATGTGTGTCGACCTTCAAAAATTGGGCAATGGCTACAAGAAAAAATCCCCTTACCTGCAGATGCCCTTATCTTCTGTCAGAGCAATCCTCAAAAAGTTCAAAGCATATGGAACTGTGTTAACAAACAAGGATGGAAAAGGACACAAGTGTATTTTGCCACGACAACATAAAAAGTTTTTTAAAGCTCACTGTAAGAGAATTAAAGCAAATGGTAGCATCCTGGGGTTACAAGGTCTCCCAAACAACCATCTACATGCTGTTTGCACAAATTATTTCATTCAAAGATTTATTTCTTAATGTGTGATTTTTATTCCAACCAAATGAAGGCACTTGAATTAAAGCTGCGGTGTATCTTTTTTGCATTTTTTAAATAATTTATTAGTAGCAAAAGAACACTTCATAACCAGGGGTGCCAATAATTATGGAGGGTAATGTATATATAGATATATACATTATAACTGAACAATGGGTTGGATGCACTATTTAGAGGGGTCACTGGTTGCTACATAAAGTGACAATCAATATGGAAGCAGAAGGTTTGATGTTATTTTAGTGGTCCCCTTTAGGCTGTTTTTCTTGTACAAAAATGTGAAACTCATTGTGTAATCACTTTAATGAGTTCAACCGTACACAGGAACATCATTTAACAAACAAATCTAGGATGTAAAGTTATTTACGCCAAAGGTTTTTGTAAATGTTACTTTCACTTAAAGCAGTAATGTAAAGAAGTTGACACCGAATCATCTACCACCAAATTAATATTTACTTAGTCAGTGTTTGACCATTAAAGAACAGTAATTTTTACACAAGAACCCAAAGTTTCTGCAAGAGCGCAGCGACGACTCATCCAAGAGGTCACAAAAGACCCCACAACAACGGCCAAAGAACTGCAGGCCTCACTTGCCTCAGTTAAGGTCAGAGTTCATGCCTCCACCATCAGAAAGAGACTGGGCTAAAAAGGCCTGCATGGCAGAGTTCCACGAACACCAGCAAGTCCACCTCTGAATAGCTGAAGAAAAACAAAATGAAGACTTTGGAGTGGCCTAGTCAAAGTCCTGACTTGAATCCTGTTGAGATGCTGTGGTATGACTTTAAAAAGGCCGTTCATGCTCAAAAACCCTCTTATGTAACTGAATTACAACAATTCTGCAAAGATGAGTGGGCCAAAATTCCTCCAGAACGCTGTAAAAGACTGATTGCAAGTTATGGCAAACGCTTGGTTGCAGTTTCTGCTGCTAAGGGTGGCCCAACTAGTTATTAGGTTTAGGGTGCAATCACTAGGGCCGAGTAGGTTTGCATTTTTTTCTCCCTTAATAATAAATATCTTTATTTACAAATTGCACTTTGTGTTTACTTGTGTTTTCTCGAACTATTATTTAAATTGTTCCGAAAGTTCCGAAACACTTAAGTGTGACAAACATGCAAAAAAAAAAACAGGACAAGATGAAGGGGGCATACACTGTCTCACACCACTGAATACAGTAGAAAGGAAAGTAGACCATTTTTTTTACTGCTGTGATCACAACTTTCAAGTTGAAGTACTTGTAAGTTGCTTTTAAAAAAAAGCATCTGCTAAATAATATTACTTAATATATTTAGTCTGTGACTGCATTTTCATTGTTATAGATCTCACGTGTGAATCCATGCTTTCTGATGAGCTTGACTCCAAACCTGAGGTACAGAGTCAAAACCGTTTACACAGTATAATAACTGGCATTTATATGAGATGTACAGAACATTTTAGACTTACTCTGCATGTTTATCTTCTGTAAAGCTGTTGGTAGAGTTTGTGCAGAACGCCTCCATACCCTTGGGTCAGGGCCTGGAGGAATCCGAGCCTAAAGCACAGTGTCTTCCTCTGATCACTTCTTCAGAGAACATATGCAGCCAGTTAAACCTGTCAGGTATGGGCCAGATGTTTTTGTTAAACTGTCTATGTTCATACATTTAAATAGTCCTAGTTACATTTAAATATTTCCTTTAAACTAAAGTGTTTATTCATGATCACATTTGCTTTTTGGTTCTTTGTGGAAGCAATGATTGCATCCATTAAAGATACTTTACATAATTATGAAAGGAAACAAAAATGTATATGCTAAATCATTAAAGTAAAATGTATTTTATTTAGCAATTTTATTCGTTATATATAAATTATTGGTTTTGTTTTAAAACATAGCACTTTTGGTTAATTTAACTCTTAATATCCACACTACTGAATTTTAATCCCTTAACCAGTTGGAGTTTTTTTTAAAGTGTGATTGAATGGAGATTGTAACTAAGTAACTCACTGAAGAGCAGAATATACAACATGCTTTTTGTTTAAAATCATACAGTGTGCAATTTGCATTTTAAATCATTGCTAATAAAAAGCACACGTGGACGGTCTACAGATGTATTAAAATAAAGATGCATAATTGTAAAACAAGCGTAAAAAACAACTAAAAAAGCTGTTGTAAATTTGCAGGGTGTGGGTGGTGTGTTGCAGAGTGTAGCATCCCCGGCTTTGTTTGGGAATTTTGCTTTTGGCTTTTTCTTCAATTCTAAAGCTCTTAATGCAGAATCTAAAAAAAAATGAGCCTGTTATTCACTGTGGATGTAAATCAACGTGAATGATTTAAATTAAGCACTGAGATGGTAAAAAGGTTTCCAACAATCACTTACTGATGTGATTATGGACAGTGAGAGAATGCTCCATTGTGTTGTAGTGATTACAAAAAGCAGCATTATGTTGCAGTGCATGAATATGGCCTTAAAAGACATTTTCTTTACCATACATATTTACAGTATGTAAGTGCTTTCAGATTTAACATTATTAATATAGTAGTGTGTGCACATTGTTTTACAACTAAAAAAAGGAGGAGTGGCTAATAAGAACATGTTTTTTATTTTTATGCAATAAATTTATTTATACACAAGAGAGCAGAACATTCCAGCCAAATGTGGATTTGAATGTCACTTGTAGCTGTGCGCCGATTAAAGGGTTTTCTAACATTATGCAAATGATGTTTGGCTAAGATTGCATTCTAAACAGTGCTGATGCTTGAGGGAAACAAACGTTCATGCTTTGTTTCTGCACATGAAAGTTTTGAGTAGCAGTGTCTACAGTGATGCTGTCATGTGACACATGCAACAGAGAAAATATAGAAAAGACAAATTTTAAACCAAGCAGAATAATTTGGTAACCAAAACACATTTGAGTTTATGATCTGGCCTTGTACGGTGAGCTAATGTTTAAAAGTATGACGTCAAAGCCACTTCCGGTGGCACAGGGTTTAAAATGGCTCCTTACTGAGTGCCAGCTTCCTACCAGATAAAAAAAATCAGAAGCACTTGACTGAAATGGTGTTTTAGATGAAATACAACATGAAACATAGCATTATTTTTGCCAACAGGCTTGTTTGTGGCAGCCCATAATTTCAGTCCCTTAATGTTTGATGAATGGCGCAGAGGGTTGTAATGAAGTCCAACTTCATGTTCACTGGTTGAGGGGTGGGAATACCTCATGAACAGGTTGCCAGTCTATCACAGGCTAGATGTATCAACACATTTATGCACATATTCATATTAAGAGCCGTTTTATATCTCCACTTCACCTTCCAATGTATTTGGAGACTGAGAGAAAACCAGAGCTCCTTGAGGAAACAGAATGGATTTTTGCCACTTGCCTGTAAATATTAATTGCTTTTGCTTTGTGCCAGCATACATTTATTCAGATTAAGTACATTCTTAAAAATGAACCATTTGTTTACAACTATTTGCTCTAGTGCATTATTTGACATGATTTTTAATATTGATTTTTCAGAGAGTGCACTTAGCCATGCCGCAACTCCATCACTGTCAGACTTCGTTCCAGAGCGGAACCCTCTTGTAGTGCACCTTGAAACTCACTCTCCAACTCCAACCACACTTCTCCATGATGTCCAACAGCCTGACAGCACCTCATATGTTCTGCTTAACCTTGCCAAAGGTAGGATTCAGTGTAATGAACATCTCATAGACACGTGGGGCAAACACTTTACTGAATTTCTGGCATTCTAAAATAAAAAAATTAGAATCAGAATACGTTATTAATGCTGCCAAATGGCAGGTGTTAGTTTCTCTGTAAAAGAATAAAATGTAGCAGCAATATAGTGCTTTTTTAAGCAAAAGAAATGCAGCACTAAAGAAAGAATAAAATACAACAATAAAAGTAAAGTGGCAGTGATGACATTTCATGAATTAACTTAAAAATTGACTCAAAAAATAATTTTCTTCTGATAGCTACATTTAAATAAATAAAAGACAAGATGCTCTTGCATTTTACTACAAGTTATTCAGAATACTTTGTTGTTATAAAAAATTGAAAATACAAAAAATGTTTGTAGATATAAAGTCATGTTGCTTCCTGGTTTCTTATTCTCATCTCCTCCTCCATTTTTAACTTTAAGGGTTAGTTGCTTCTACAGAGCCTCTGGTGTTCGTGCAGGATGAAGTGGATGAGACGGAGGAGGAAATTTCTGCAGGGGAGTGTGGAGACGGTGCTCCGTGGTACCTGCGAGTGCAGGAGCTTGCCCATGACAGCCTCATTGCTGCCACTCGGGCTGAATTAGCAAAGGAGGCCAGGGCTAGTAGCAACAGTAAGGTCCACCATCATATCTTAATATTTTGCTTCAGAATCTTAGTGGTGTGTTGATGCAGTACAGATGGGTTTCCACTATTTACTAATAAGCCTTTTTACTGAATGTTACTGAAATGCAGATAGTGTACTGTGTATTTCCAATGAACCATAATTACCAAAGTGCAAACTTTAAAAATGACGATATCGCTGTCTGACAGTACCATTTTTTTTTTATATCATGTCATCTTCTGAGATCCTTAGTCACACTGAATGAGCTCAACACCTGCCAATGACCTAATCCAGGCTTAGGACAGGAGTTAGGAGTTAGAGACTGTTTTTATTTTAAAAAGTGTTAGTATAACTGTAGCCTACTTTATGTAATTTAGATAATGTTGAATTTACAAAGTAAATAGCTAAACCTTGTGAAGTTACAAAGAATATATAAAAATAACTTATTAAAATAGTACTAGAAACAAATGATACTCATATATTCCAGCATGTAAGATAAATAAGGGTATGATTCAGATCCTATAATGTTCCACAATAGATGCCACACTAAAATACAATCTCCTTGTTAAGGTGACCATATTCTCAGCTGCCAGGCCGAGGTGTCAAAAAAAGAGGGACCAGTGAGGAACAGTCGTGGAGCTACAGAGAAAATACTCGGATGTCCATATGAGAACTGCCAGAGGACATTTATTTGGCCTGCTCACTTGAAATACCATTTGAAAACACACAGGTACTCTGCCTTAATATTTGCCTCGGTAAAAGCAACACCTGCTTATTCTGTAGTGTCATCCTCTTGGTTTCAGATCTTGTTTTGAGATTTTCTTTCCCCCTCTTCATGAAGAGCGTTCACAAGGCTTAACTTGCACATTTTATTGATTCCCCAAACTTACAAAGTTAAGAAGTACATTTTTATAAACTAGTTACATTTAAATTAATTTGTACAATTAAATATAGCATGATACATTGTTTTTTGTTTCCTCCATATGCTAATTCTTCATACTAAACTATACTGTGTTTATAAACTAAACTATATTATAATATGCAGATGTTTGTTGTCTGTAGATGATCTGGTCACCTGGTTTTGCTTAAAATAACAATAGATTATGGAATTTATCACATTTAAAACGACAAATTATAGGTGTGGAAATCCTGTTAAGCATAATGAGATTAATGGATCTAAACGTGACCAATTTTATTTAACAAGTAGTAGGCATCAAGCAGTAGGTGATAAATGATATTAAACATAGGTGATCATAATTTAAGGCCTTTTTAAATTTATCAACAACATACGGTACTATTCCATAATTAAACTGTATCTGAATTATGTAATTAAATTGAGAAAAAATGCTTGAAAAAAAAAAAAAAATTTTTACAAGTGTAAGTGATCAATAAAATTTTTAAAAAATCCAACACTCAATAGCTTTTTATAAAAAAAAGTCGATGACACTACATTAAATGCTGTTTGTAATGTGATGAACATTGTGGATCTGAGGTTGCATGGTTATCCACATCCTCAACTTATCATGTTGACCACTTAATCCTTTACTAGTGCCATGGGAATAACATGGAAACTCCACCTTGATCGGGACTAGAACATGGATCCCCACCAATTAGAGGTGGATGTGCTAACCACTATACCCACTTACCTCACTTATTGCTTACCGCCTAATGCCTACTGCTAAGTCAGTGATTTTGCTACCGCCTTCCGCTCACATGACATTGAGTATACATTGGTATTGGTATGTAGACAAATGAGATGTCTCGTCAATTCCACTGTATATCTAAGACATACGGGAAAATCAAAATATTGTTCCTCTCTTGCGTTGAATCTGTATTAAAGAAAACTGATATGTTCAGACATTTAAATTAATTCATTGTGTTGATACAAAGTTTGTGTTGAATTCTGTGTTCCTTTTAGAAATGACCGCACTTTTCGCTGTTGCGCTGAGGGCTGTGGAAAGAGCTTTTACGTACTGCAGAGGCTGCAGGTACACATGAGGACACACAATGGTGAGAAGCCATTTGTGTGTAACGAGAAGAATTGTGGCAAGAAATTTACCACAGCTGGTAATCTGAAGAACCATAAACGCACTCACACTGGTAAGCACCTTTAAATCTCAAACATCAAACATGACTATTGTTTAACTGTCTGTCAACAACTGCAGAATGAGCATCATAAACATGATTGGTTAATTATGGTAAAATAAGCTTAGATTAAAAGTATTTGCAGCACTCACAAAGATGTTATTTTACTAACATCTGTTTTGTTCAATAATTTAATGCGTTGTAGGGGAGAAGCCATTTCTCTGTGAAGTAGACAGCTGTGGCCGTTCCTTCACGGAGTACTCAAGTTTGCGGAAGCACATGCTGGTTCACTCTGGTGAGTAATGGATGTCATTAACACAAACTGAATTCATTTGTACAGTTATTATATTTACATTAGTGTTATTACCACCATTAGCATTTTTCTCCTTATTAATTTGTTTTGGTTTTAAATTGCCTTGTCGGTGTATTCATCCTACTTTAGACATTGGATTACAAATAGCATTTTTGAAAACCTAGTTTTAATAGTAGAAAACATTTATCATGCAATGCCCCACATTTTTAGAATGTATTTATTCTAGAAAGTTAAAACAACATAAATGCTTTTATTACACACTTATTACATTTTTATTACACGGACCACTGCCAACAATTTTCTCTAACAGTACCAGCCCTTGTCCTGTTTATGTAATCATCTTCTCAGTGCATGAATTACACTCATCATATTCAAAGTGTGTGTCTCACACAGCATCTCTGAGAAGCCAAAATAGTTGGGTGTACAAGAGGGCCAAATCTGGACTGTGGATAAGGCAACACTCAGCTTAATATGCTTATGCCTTTTTGACAGTTTACTGTAGCTCTGCCATCTATTTGAACGATGTACAGGAAGAAATACCTAAAGTAAGAGCAGACGGGTCTTAGGAATGCAGTTTGCTAGTTTTTTTGCTGACCAATCAATTCTAGTCAACCATTTAAAGGTTAATACATTTTTATTTTCACTGTATTCATTATATTTATTATAGAGACAGATTTTAATTGATTAGTTTTCACAATTTTGTGATGCCACTCTGAAATATGTACACATTCAGCAGAAACTGTGCTGAATTTAGCTTTTTCCCTGAGCTGGTGATTTGCTGTATAATGGGATTTAATGAGTGAGTCAGCCACATGATCTCTAGTGTATACTGAATATATGAAACAACTTGGTTTGCAATAAAATCACCCTGCGATGGGTTTATGGGAATGTAACCCTGTCATCATCTCAGGCCTGCCTGTATACCTTTAAAAAAAATCTATTTTACCTGTCAACAGATTTCAACAGATTAGTAGCCCACTAGTAAGACTCTCAAGTTGATTGCAAGCACATTTTGATATGTATTTGTGTTACAAATTGTACTGCATGTGCCATTCAGCCTACAGGATAAAAATGCAGTTTTCTATATACAATATCGGTCAAAAATTTGGACACACCTTTTCGCTTCACATATTGTCCATTTTATCAGATATACCGACTGTGGTCGATCTGTTTATGAACTACAGTTCATACAGTGCCAGTCCCCCATTCCCTGTTCTCTAATGGTCAGGACCCCAATAGTACCACCACAGAACATTATTTGTACAGAACAATATTTCCTATCCCAGTGGTGTCACAAAGGTGTTTAAATGAAACTACAGCAGCATGGCTGCATTAAAACCACCGAACAACATCAGTGTCACTGCAGGACTGACAAAAAATGCACCACCCAAATTAGACCTGTTCAGTAATGCTCCTGACCAATAAAGAACAGAGAATCAACAGAGGTCTCACAAAAACAAAGAAAACAGATGTATTACAGTCTGTTATTGTAAAATTACACAGTCTGTTGATATGGAAAGCGGAGGAAATACACAATGGTGCAAGAAATGTGCGTGTCCAAACCTATTGTACTTGTGTGTTTGTGACCTAAAGTCAGTCTGATCTAATACTAACTACAATGACATACATTTTCTGTTACTTTGTAAATACTTTGTAGAGTTGCAGGAGTGATATGTGACAGAAAAATCTGAAATATTTACAGGACCATCAAAAACCGTGCAATGTTAGAAAAGATGGCACTGACCGATGGCTGAAGGGGAAGCTGTAGATAAATGAGATGAAGATAATGCAATTCTCTATTGCGAGGAGAGTGATGAGGATGGACAAGATTTGGAATGAGTATTAGAGAGACGAAACGGGTAGGATGTGTTGGAGACAAGAGTTATGGAGTCAAGATTAAGGTGGTTTGGACATGTATAGAGGAAGGATGAGGTTTATATCGGCAGAAGGATGCTGAGGATGGAGCTGCCAGGCAGGAGAAAGATGAACGGAAGACCACAGAGGAGGTTTAAGGATGTGATAAGGAAAACCATGCAGGTAGTTTAAGTTGACAGGAGAACATTCAGCATTAGGTGAGCTGGAAAATAATGATCCCTGGTGGCGACCTCTATTGCGAACAGCTGAAGAAAAAAAGTAGTTGTCATCTAATAATTCAATGCTGGTCTTTGTTTTCGGTTTTATTTCTTTACATTTTGACCCCATTAAAAAAACCTGTGCAATCATTCTGTATCCTTGACAGTTGTTGGTGCCAGCTAGCTTCAGTTGTGAGGAAGCTTCAGTCAGAGTAATTAAAGTAAAAGCCGCATTCATGTTGTGCTTCAAATAAAAAAAACCCCAGACACTGTTGGTACTTTCATGCCATCACCCACTGACTCGTAGCATCAGTGCATTCACAATGATATATAGTCAGTGGTGTTTTTTAGTTGAGTGGTGGGAATGTGGGGGCTGTATAACAACAGATGGGCTTCAGTCAGTAACTTGAAACCTACAAAGTGGCCTGTATGATTGCTGTTAAGTACAAAATGGAAAGGATGAATATGTACGTGTGTGATTTTACTGCATCATGTAATCTCATAAGAAAACCTTAAGCTCCGTGTTAATTAAATCACTCTGTACATAATACCCATTTTATATCTCACATGACCGTTTTCATAACCTCATTTCTCTGCATTTTAAGGAGAAAAACCCCATCAATGCTCAATATGTGGGAAAACGTTCTCTCAGAGCGGCAGCAGAAACGTTCACATTAGAAAGCGGCACGGAGAGGATGCACTGCTATCTGAAACTAGAGAGTCAGGTAACATGAGCTTACTTTGTCCTAATGTGATTAGTAATGAGTGTATTGTATTATTTGTCTTTTGATAAATAGCAGAGAGGCCAGATGAGAACATTTCAAACAGAATCTCACCTTGTTGGACTTATTGTTGAATGACAGGTGAGGCGCTGACTCAGAGCAGCTTGCTTGAAGCGGATGGTCCTGCAGTAGGTTCCATGGTAACAATGACGACGGTGGAGCCGGTAAACCTTCACCATGCTATGCTGAGGGCACAAGGTACATTCTGTCTGCTTTATTAGTGTTTGAAATTAGTCACATTTATTAAATGGGTTCTTTAGTTTTTCTATTGTTCATTGTGACCTGTAGGTCCTGCAGATCCAGTAGTGGTTCTCGCTCCTTCTCATGACCTGGTGACTATGACGGCTGGAGGTCACGGTTATGGGGAAGATGTGGTGGCATTGCTATAGTAGTGTTTGTAAATAAAAGTATAAAGAATTACATTTTCATGACAAATTTCTTTTATTTTACTCAAAGGCACATCAATAATATACAAAAAAGTCCACCGATTGTCATAGGGTAAGTAACTCTGAGAAAAACAAGTGTCAGAAGAAGTGATGTACAAAGTTATTATTTGCTATAGGTACAAACCTTAGGAAAAAAAGGAACAGTGCAGGTATTTGTATCTTAACACAGATTTAGTTTCTAGTTCTACTTAAAAACATAAGAGATCAGCCTCTGAAAGGCAGTGTTGTCAAGTGTAACCTTTGTGCTGCCACTTTTATACATGAGTTATGGAAGATTCAATTTGGTTTTCTAATACATGGTGATTCCAATATTCACTGCAGTTTTTAAGCACAGCTGATTTGTCATAAGAATATATGAAATGTTAAACATTGTGCATGAGTCACATCACACTCTCTATAAGAAATGTGCAACAAACATCTCAGATCACGTGTCTTCCATGGTGCCTTCTACATAAATAGCTTTAAATGGCAGCCATGAAACATGAATTAACAAAGACCAATATCAGTGTAAACCCAGTCAAAATTTTAGCACCATGGTTGTTTTTCTTTTTTCAGTGCAAACGCTTTTTAAAAAGAATTAAGACAGAGTGAAAACTATTTACCATTTTATCAAGCAATATTTTATTCTGGCTTTTCTAAAAGCAATCATCTCTGGGGGAAAAAGAACAATGTTTAAATTAAGTATTGTGGTTATTACTCTTAAAGGGTAAGTGTGCACAAGTAAAACACTTTAGCGAATATGATCATAATTAAAGACCAGTTACAAAGGTACTTGGTAAACTTTTAAACACTTCAATATGATACAGTTTTAAACTACCATTAAGATGTTATTCAATTTCAAGTAGGCTTAACTAATACCAAGTATTTAAAAACCATGAAAATTTAATAACATTTAATAGTAATGATAACTTGGTTAGATAAAAGTCTGGCATGGTTTCTTACTGATCTGTTTGGTATAGATTAACATGTTGAAAATCCAACTCAGGTCAGCAAAAAAATGTGAAGAGCTTAGGAAAAAAAAAGTTATTTTCTTTTTTATAAGGCATCTATGGTAAGGATGAACAAACCCGCTTTAGCCAAAATTGGACTGAACGTATAGGCAACATATTACTATAATGTTAGTGATTTCATGGTAAGCAGTTTGTTTCAGCTACATGTGCAAAAATCACTTTAGATAAATGCAAAATACAGTGGCATCAAAAGTCTTTAAATTTGGGTAAAGAAAAAAGCCATATAAAAGTGAAGCTTGGGGATACATTTTAAAGACGTTAGTGTTAAGTCACTTATCTTTTGGTCATTTGATGTAAGAGTCTTAATGTCCCACATATCGATGTCCTGTGCTGATGTGGATGGATCCAACATGCTGTTTACAATGGCTGTGTGGAGAAAAGGGCAGAAAAGTTGGGTTTTTCTTCAGAAGATCTTAAAATGTTGAAAATGACCGATAGTGGCTCCTAAAGCCCAGCTGGTTTCTACATCATTCAGCTTTCTGGTCAGCTATAAAAAAAAAAGTACGTATATTAAGACTGAGCTGTGGAACAACACTGTTTGTACATAAATTAAAGACAATATCTTCATTACATTGCAAACGGATTTGCAGAGGTCTGATAATTAACTATTGCTCACTGCACAAAAGATAAAGGGAACACTTTAATAACATCCTAGCTCTCAATGAATAAAATATTTCTGTTAAAAATCATTATTTAGTAGATAGTGGAATTCGTTGAGAACAAAATAACATAAAAATAGTCAAAATGATTATCCCATGGCGGTCTAGATTTGGAATTATACTCAAAATTATTGTGAAAGATCAAGTGTTTCTGTTTTGAGCAGTATATAACGATTATAATAAATGATTCACTATAGCAACAACCAAAGTTTGTAAACAAACTTTAAGTTGGCTTGGAAAGAATACAAAATGCTAAACAACCAAAAGAAGAAGAAAAAAAAAGGCTAAAATGCTAATCGTGCTATTGCGGAGAACACACCAAACTACTGGATATTAAAAGTGGCTAACCAAAAAAGAAAAACCTGACTAAAATAAAAAAAAAACAAAAAGGCTAACATGCTAATAATGCTAATGTGGAGAACATGCCAAAATGCTAAATGGTCAAAGAGGCTAACTGAAACCAACCCCAAAAGCCCAACAACAAGGCTAATTTGATAAAAAAAAACATGCTAAATCATACTAATGTGGAGAACAAGTTTGCTCAAAAAAATGATTTAGGTTTTTGTTAAAATAAAAAAAAAATGCCTTACTATAGCCTTACGTTTTTGTTAAAAAAAATGTACCTATGTTCTTCGCCAAAAAACACCTTTCTATAGCCTTGTTTTTGTAAAAAAAAAACGCAAGGCTATAGAAAGGCGTTTTTTTGAGCAAGAACGTAAGGTTATAGTAAGACGTTTTTTTGACAAAAACAAGGCTATAGTAAGGCGTTTTTTTGAGCAAGAACGTAAGGCTGTAAGTAAGGCGTTTTTTTGACAAAAACATACTAAAATTACCGCATTTAGTAATGCGTTTTTTTTTAGCAAGTACGCAAGGCTATAGTAAGGCTTTTTTTTTTGGAAAAACGTAAGTCAAAAAAATGCCTTACTATAGCCTTACGTTCATGCTAAAAAAAAAAAACAAAAACGCATTGCTATAGACTTATGTTTTTGCTGATAAAAATGCCTTACTATAGCCTTTTGTTGTCGCTCATAAAAATGCCTTACATTATTGCTTAAAAAAATGCTTTACAATATACTTACGTTTTTGTCAAAAAAAAAAAAAAAAAAAAAAAAAAAAAAAAAAAAACACCTTACTATAGCCTTACATTTTTGCTCAAAAAAATTACAGATTTGTTATTAAGTTAAGTTTTTTTTTTGGTTGGCCACTTTAACCATTGAGCAGTTTGGGATGTTCTCCTTATTAGCATGATTAGCCTTTTTTTGTGTTTACATTTTTTTTTTGTTACGCCTTACTATAGCCTTATGTTTTTGTCAAAAAAAAAAAAAAAAAACAGCAAGGCTATAGAAAGGCGTTTTTTGAGCAAGAACGTAAGGCTATAATAAGGTGTTTTTTTTTAACACGAACGCAAGGCCATAGTAAGGCGTATTTTTGAGCAAGAACGTAAGGCTGCAGTAAGGCGTTTTTTTGCAAAAGCGTAAGGCTATAATAAGGCATTTTTTTGAGCAAGAACGTAAGGCTATAGCAAGGCCTTTTTTAAAGCAAAAACGTAAGGCTATAATAAGGTGTTTTTTCGGAGCAAGAACGCAAGGCTATAGTAAGGCGTTTTTTTGAGCAAAAACAAAAGGCTATAGTAAAGGCGTTTTTTTAAGCAATAACGTAAGGCTATAGAAAGGCGTTTTTTGAGCAAGAACGTAAGGCTATAGTAAGCCATTTTTTTTTAGCAAAAACGTAAGGCTATGGTAAGGCTTTTTTTTTTTTTTTTTTTTGCAAAAGCGTAAGGCTATAGTAAGGCGTTTTTTGGAGCAAAAATGTAAGGCTATAATAAGGCTTTTTTTTTTTAGCAAGAACGTAAGGCTATAGTAAGGCGTTTCTTTTGACAAAAACATAAGGCTATAGTAAGGCGTTTTTTTTTTTTTTTGCAAAAACGTAAGGCTATAGTAAAACGCTTTACAATTGCCTTATGTTTTTGTCAACAAAAAAAAAACACCTTACCATAGCCCTTCATCTTTACTCAAAAAAAATACGTGTTTGTTTTTTAGTCAGGTTTTTTTTTTGGTTAGGAACTTTAACAATTCAGCAGTTTGGCATGTTCTCTACATTGGCATGATTAGCATTTTAGCTTTTTTTTCGCGTTTAGATTTTTTGGTTGTTACGCCTTACTAAAGCCTTATGTTTTTAACCAAAAAAACCTGCAAGGCTATAGTAAGGCGTTTTTTTTTTAAGCAAGAACGTAAGGCTTTAGTAAGGAGTTTTTTCAAACAAGAACGTAAGGCTATATAGTAAGGCGTTTTTTTGAGCAAAAACGTAAGGCTATAGTAAGGCGGGTTTTTTTTAGCAAAAACGTAAGGCTTTAGTAAGGCGTTTTTTCAAACAAGAACGTAAGGCTATAGTAAGGGTTTTTTTTAAACAAAATCGTAAGACTATAGTAAGGCATTTTTTAAAACAAAAACGTAAGGCTAAATCAAGGCGTTTTTTTAAACAAAAACGTAAGGCTATAGTAAGACGTTTTTTTGAACAAAAACACAAGGCTATAGTAAGGCGTTTTTTAAAACAAAAAACGTAAGGCTATATCGAGGCGTTTTTTTAAACAAAAACGTAAGGCTAAATCAAGGCGTTTTTTTTAAACAAAAACATAAGGCTATAGTAAGGCAGTTTTTTTTTTTTAGCAAAAACGTAGGCTATAGTTAGGTGTCTTTTTTTTAGCAAGAACGTAAGGCTTTAGTAAAGCGTTTTTTCAAACAAAATCCTAATATAGTAAGGCGTTTTTTTAAACAAAAACGTAAGGCTATA
>JAOUQT010305111.1:0-15587 GCA_025769995.1 Xyliphius kryptos | reverse complement strand
TTCAGTGGACCTGGGATTTGAACCGCCAACCTTCTGATTGATAGTCCAACACCCTAACCACTGAGCTACCTCTCCCTCGAGATAGTAATCGAATGGTGCCATCATGTGGTAAAAGGCAGAATTACATTTTGAAGTTTTTTTGATTTATTTATCCTGACAGCCAGTGAGCCATAAATAACACCTTAAAAGACTGAAGTCTTTTGGTCTCTTTAGGTTAAACCTACAGATGAGAAGCTCCGTGAGCTGCGCGGGGCCAAGCTGGTGATCGATGTGATTCGTTATGAGCCGCCGCAGATTAAAAAAGCTCTGCAGTACGCCTGTGGGAATGCGCTCGTGTGCGAGAATGTGGAAGACGCACGTAGGATTGCATTCGGAGGACCTTACAGACACAAGGTACAAATAAAAATTTTAATCTAAGCTACGGCAGAGTCTGCGAGCGAATCGACTCCTTTAAGTGATTCAATTTATTTAACTTCACTTTCCCCTTCCTTCCCTACAGACGGTGGCGCTGGACGGAACTCTGTTTCAGAAGTCCGGTGTGATCTCTGGAGGAGCCAGTGACCTGAAAGCTAAAGCTCGTCGCTGGGACGAAAAAGCCGTGGATAAGCTGAAGGACAGAAAGGAAAAGCTTACAGATGAACTCAAGGTGAAAATTCAACACGCCATGCAGCTGTCTGTAGGTCACTGAGAGCAGGCTGGCTCAAGTCTCGTCTCTTACAGGAACAAATGAAGGCAAAGAGGAAGGAGGCGGAGCTTCGGCAGGTGCAGTCTCAGGCTCACGGTCTGCAGATGAGGCTGAAGTACTCTCAGAGTGACTTGGAGCAAACCAAAACCCGTCACCTTTCTTTAAACATGCAGGTAAACTTTGACTCGTTGGTTGAATGTTTAATGTTGTATTATTTTAGTGGAAACAATATGAGCTGGGATAGGCTCTAGCATCCTATAATAGCCTGATCGGGCTGTTATTCCACTATCCATTCATTATCTTCCGCTTATTCCTCTACGAGGGTTGCAGTGGGGTTCTCCATACCCATCCAGGGGAGAACATCTCGGGCGCTGGGCAGATACACCCAGCACAGGGTGCCGATCCATCGCTGGGCACACACTCACACATCCACACAGAAAAACACACTATACAGGGCAATTTAGAGCATTCAGTTTACCTTGAATCCATAGTTTTGGACTGGGAGAAAACCTGAGAACCTGGAGAAAACCCACATTTACATTTACATTTAGTTATTTAGCAGACGCTTTTATCCAAAGCGACTTACAGGTATCCCAACTTGGTTGGGGTCAGAATACAGGGTTGAAACAGGTCCCACATGGACACAGGGAGGACATGAAAACTCCACCCAGATTGGGATCCGAACCGAGAGGTTGAGAGGCCACTGTGCTTCCCAGACTGTTAATAATAAATAAGGTCATATTATAACATGGCACCTATATTATAATAATAATATACAGTATGTGTGCATTTTATTTTAGGAAAAATCCAAGCTGGAGAGCGAGCTTGCCAATTTCGGACCGCGCATCAGTGACATCAAGAGAATCGTTCAGTCTCGAGAGCGAGACATGAAAGAGCTTAAAGACCGCATGAATGTGGTACGAGCACGGAACGAGTACACATAAGGTTTACAGTTTATAAGCCGGTCATCTAAAGTGTTTTTTTAAAAGAGAATGTATTTTTTTAGGTGGAGGACGAAGTGTTTTTCGATTTCTGTAAGGAGATCGGAGTGAGAAACATCCGCGAGTTTGAGGAGGAGAAGGTGAAACGGCAGAATGAGATCGCCAAAAAACGGTGAGCTTCTGAGATTTCAGTGAAGGAGCGGTGTTCAGTTCTAATGCAGTACACTAAGTCTCATTTAATAATTAGTAAGACAACTGATTGTTTTAAGAAAAGATTAAAGACTTAAGAAACATAAGGGGTGTGGTAGCTCTGTGGTTAGGCTGTTGGGCTGCAGTCTAAGGATTGTGGGGTCAAATCTCAGCTTCACTCAGGGATTCTGTATGTCACCCTGTGTTCTGACCCCAGCCATCAAGTTGGAATAGTTATGTCACTTTGGATCAAATGTACATGTTGGTGCCGAAGGAAAGAAAATAACAAAACCAAAGCATCTTTTCTTAACTTACACACTCGCACTTCTTTGAAAACCTAAAAAACAAACCAAAAAAACCCACTATAAACCAAATGTGTTTACTCTAAGCTTGTCTTGTAACTCTGGCACTCACCACTAAACTAGTGCATACATTTTTTTTAGACGTTTCTCGTTCCACATCTTTTAACGTATGTTTGAATGTCCCCCCCTCCCCAATCCATTGAAAAGATCTCAGCTTTTTGTTTGAATTTCAAACAACTTTACACCTCTGCTTTTTGGGTGGGTTTTTTTTTTTGCCCCATGTATCCTTTCCAGGCCAACTTTAAGTTCGTTTACAAACGTCCATTTCTTGTTGTTGCTTAAAACTTGCTACACATTTCTCACTCTACATCTTTTAATGTAAAACGTTGAACTTTGGCAGTATCATAGTACCCATAGCATAGGAATCAATGTGTTTTCTAAAATAAAAAAAGTGTTTCAACAGCTTTTCTTGCCTTCTTAAGTATTTTTTTTGGTCATTTTTAGCCGGTTTCATTTCCAAACCAACTTTATGAAGGTTCATGGGTCTTTTTTATGTTAAAACCTGATGGGCTGAGAAAAATGTGTCCATGAGGGTCACAAAAACAACAGGATCAGTTACAGTTCTTCCAGCCACAGTGGAACATGGAGAACATGATTAAATTAGACAGGGAGTTTGTAACATGCTAAAGTCACAGTAGGTTCCAATGATGGGTTTCTGAAAGCTGCCTTTTGCTGTTAGATTTGTTCTGGTTTGGTTTATTGAGAACGTTAACTCCCAACAGGAGGAACGTTTTACGGAGGTTTATTCATGTTTGATGTTTTCTTTCAGTTTGGAGTTTGAGACTCAGAAGACTCGACTGGCGATCCAGCTGGACTACGAGAAGAATCAGCTGAAGGAGGACCAGGATAAGGTCCACATGTGGGAACAGACGGTCAAAAAGGATGAAAACGAAATAGAAAAACTGAAAAAGGTAAAGGATCCTGTTTCAACGACTTCGCCGTTTGTGAGGTCCGTACATTAACCACATGTATAAAACAGGTAGTTCCTTAAATCTGATTGGCTGAACCGTTAACGCACTCCTCTGAGCGCTTTACATTTACATCAATGCGTGAACAATGTTTTAAATCAACTGTGTTCTTTAACCTGGCCATGGGATGGCAGTATTGTTAAAAAACTGGAAACCTGTTACTTAGCAATCAGCATTCATTCAAGGCCAGGTTTTTAATGATTTTGCTTTTAATAAACGCGTTTATGAATTTTTTTCTTTTTTTTATAAAATCAATAAGACACTTGAGGTTGTGTATTGTTATTGTAAATAAAGTGGTGTAACTGTACTCTGCTACACATCAGGCCTACTAACACCTCTTTCCCATAATTGGTTGACAATAATGACCCGCCCTCTCACACCTTACTGCTTTACTCTACAACCATTACAGGAGGAGCAGCGACACATGAAGATCATCGATGAAACCATGGCCCAGCTTCAGGACTTAAAGAACCAGCATCTCACCAAAAAATCTGAGGTCAACGACAAAAACCACGAGATGGAGGAGATCCGCAAGAAGCTCGGTGGCGCCAACAAGTCAGCATCCTTTCCGACTGTAGACCTCACTGTAGATGCATGGCGCGTTTGTTTATAGTCTGTATGTTCTAGGGAGCTGACCCAGCTGCAGAAGGAGGTGACGGCGATCGAGACGAAGCTGGAGCAGAAGCGCAGTGACCGACACAACCTGCTGCAGGCGTGCAAAATGCAAGACATCAAACTCCCGCTTCGCTCAGGAACCATGGATGACATCAGCCAGGAAGAGGTTAGTTATCCCACCCCCTCATCAAGACCCCTCAAATGGAGCCAGATCATGTCACATGTTGTCAATGTATACCACGTGGAACATTTTTGTGGTTTTGAGTTGCAGTGATTTTGGTCAGAACCTTCTGTCAGGAATTCATTACAACAACCTCAAGATCATGAAACTGTGGATCTTAAACGAAAAGTTGTTCTCTTTTTGTAGGGCGGCTCCCAGGAGGAGAGTCTCAGCAGCAGCCAGAAGACCTCCAGCACCATTTTAGCCAAAGAAGCTCTTATTGAGATCGACTACAGCAGCCTCTCTGAAGATCTAAAGGTCATTTCATTTTGAATCAAACTTTGGTCCTTTTAATCTGTTTTCAGTGTTTACTGCAGGGGTCACCAAACTTTCTGACACGGAGAGCTACTTCTTGGGTAGCGATTAATGCGAGGGCTACCAGTTTGATACACACTTCAGAGATAATTAATTAATTGAAGACACTAATCATATTGATTTCTCACAGTAATTATCAACAACGATTTAACAAGGTAGAAAGGTAGCTGCTAATTAAGCTCTAATATGTGGCTCACCGCTAAGTGTCGCTATGGTGAGCTATTTTTAGAACTGCTCATGTGGTCGTAGAGGGCACCATGTTGGTGACCCCTGGTTTACTGTAATCAAAAATTATCTGTTATATTTAATAAAATCTCACGTTCATGCATGATTTATTTGATTTAAAGCTTTTTGGATATTTGTGTTGGCTGTTTGCAGAAGTTAAAGTGGTGAATAAACTTCTGTGTTTGTTATTCTTAATTTTTTCAGGACTCGTTGTCGGAGGAGGAGATTAAGGGTGAGATGAACACACTTCAGCAGAAACTTAACGAGCAACAGAGCATCCTGCAGAGGATCAGTGCGCCCAACATGAAGGCCATGGAGAAGCTGGAGAGCGTTCGAGACAAATTTCAGGAAACCAGTGACGGTAACATTTACATTTTATATCAATATAACAAATATAAAGACACTTTTCAATCAGGTTTTTCAGCATCTTCATCGCGTTTGTGTGATTTTGAATAAATTAATCTTTGCTCCCGATCTTTGAGACGCTGATTCTAGTGGATGTAATTACAGGCAAGGAACTTGAAAAACATCTAACGTGTGTCCTTGACATTTTTAGAATTCGAGGCTGCGAGAAAGAGAGCAAAGAAAGCCAAGCAAGCGTTCGAACAGATCAAAAAGGAGAGGTTCGATCGCTTTAATGCCTGTTTTGAGTCGGTCACCACCAACATCGATGAGATCTACAAAGCTTTGTCACGCAACAGCAGTGCTCAGGTATACACACACACACACACACACATAGACGATACGCACTGTTAGTGTTAAGAAGTATTCTAAAGTGGCAGTTCTGCTCCTTAAATCTGATTGGCTGAGCCGTTTGACATTTATTAACCCTAACGCACCCCTCGTATCAATGAGTTATATACAATATTATTTTCCTCCGTTTTTTTTTCTTTTTTTTTTAATTAATAATCTGCTGTGTGATTTGACCACTAGATGGCATTGTTAGAGAAACACAATTATGAACTGTATAAAGGCAATAAGGCACAATAATGCCGCTCCCTCATACATTATTGCTTTAATGTTCTCATACATAATCAGCATAATAAATACTGACTTTATTACACAATTATACACATGCCTTATATAATCCATACAACCCTTTTTCCGTTAACCTGCAGGCTTTTCTCGGTCCGGAGAACCCAGAGGAACCGTACCTCGATGGAATCAACTACAACTGTGTCGCTCCTGGGAAACGTTTCCGACCCATGGATAATTTATCTGGAGGAGAGAAGACCGTGGCCGCGTTAGCGTTGCTTTTTGCCATCCACAGGTACTGAGTGCAGTGTTTATGAAAAACAGGAACCTGAAACACTTTGTTTGGAACTGAACTGACTGAGCTTTTTATTTCACAGCTATAAACCCGCTCCCTTCTTCGTCCTCGATGAAATCGACGCAGCCTTGGACAACACCAACATCGGCAAGGTGTGCGCTCAGGGCACTTCTCTTTATAGTTAACCCCCCACATGATGCCCACCTGCCCTCACTATTCACTTCAAACCACACTTTATGTATTTATTTTTTTTATTCCGACTGCTTCTACTTTAAATCACACACTGGCTCTCACCGCAAACTGAGAATTTGTACTTTGTGGAGAGGCTACTAGGTGAGCGCCTCTGGTTGCCATGGTGACCAGCCGGGGAGCTACATGGGTCTCCCTTTCAATGAACCCACTACCTGTGAAAAGGGTAGTAATAGAGGTCCAGTGCTATGTTGGTCAGGGACCGAACGCAAAGTCTTTGGCGTTCCGTTCCTCGGTTGCTGAAGTTGCTGGTTGGCTCCGTACATTATCACAAATTTAAAGAGAAGGGTAACCGGTAAACGAATAGTGGTTACCATGGCAACCTGAATTCAGCACACGTCTGACGCATGTCTCCCTCTCGACCGTTCCGTTTTTTAAGATAAAACGAGTACAAAATTAAATTAGCATTCTTTTTTTTTTTTTTTTTTTTTTTTTTTTTTTTAATGTCCAGAGAAATCGGTTTCCCTGCTCATCCGACCAATCAATAAAAAAAGAGCATCTATTTCTATTTAATTGGTTCAGGAGACTTCAAAATACAGAACACATCTTATAGAGAATAAATGTAGAGTTTAATACCTGAAAACAGAAATTATGTAAAAAATTGTATGTAAATAAGCGTTAAACATTTAAATTGAACGGCTCCCCCATTTCTCATCGGTTTTTGATCTGAGTTCATGTCTCAGTGGAACTTCTCTGACTGTACATGTAACCCTGCACTATATATCCCGCTTCCACTGTGAACCTTTTATCTGCACCGTAGGCTCAGCGCACTAATTAAAGATTAATTTGTCGTTTCATTTGCACTTTTTTCCTGTAGGTGGCAAATTACATCAAAGATCAGTCCATTGAAAACTTTCAGGCTATTGTTATTTCACTGAAGGAAGAGTTTTACACCAAGGCTGATTCACTCATCGGAGTGTATCCTGAGGTCAGTGTCTCTCTCTTTCTCTCTTTCTCGCTCACCACTCAGCAGTGATCAGATTCATCATCTTTGTATGTCTGCCTTTCTTTTTTTTATCTTTTTACAGCAAGGGGACTGTGTTATCAGTAAAGTCCTGACCTTTGACCTCTCCCAGTATCCTGATGCAAACCCAAATCCTAATGAGTAACGCCTGCTTTCATTCCTAACCTCTCTTTTAAGCTCGTGTTCATTTCCCGTATTCTTTGCTCTGTATGCGACCCGTTACTGGTTTCTACTTATAAAGCTCAGAATCACAATGTTTATTTTTATGGATTTTAATGTTTTGCGCTTCACATCAGTCCAATGATATTTTTTTTTATTACTGTGCTAATTATTGCTGTTTATTTTCCTGATTAAAGTCCCGAAGTCACATTTAGCATTTAGTGCCGATAATGAACTTCCTTCATTTCACTCATTCAGCAGATTTTAAACAGTTGAACTGTAGGTCTGTGTTTAAAATAAATAATGTGTAGTGTGAGAATCTTAAGAGCCAGTGGCTTTTAGAGCTCGTCTCAATAATTCTGAACATCTGTATCTGGTGTTTTCTGCATCTGTACCCAACTTCTTCTGCAATTATGCATCTGGTTTAAGTGAAATTGTAAAATTCATGTGTTTTTCTTTTCCCTCGACAATAAAGTGTTTCTAGTATTTGTTTACTTCTGTTACATATATTTTTATTATAATGTAAATCATTTAAGTAAGAATAGACTAGATAAAAACTTTTTTTAAAAATAGCCTTTAAAACACATTTAAACATATACAGTATAAGCAGGCCGAGTAAATGTAAGAACAATGACTTGGAAACTGAGACGCTCGTCCTCAGTAAATGAAAATTTATTATTTAAATACGACAGGTAAAAAGATTTGCGTTCAGCCATTTTGCTGCCGAACATCACAAATTTAAAGAGAAGGGTTAACGGTAAACGAATGGTGGTTACCATGGCAACGAAAGTGTTGTGCATGTGTAACCAATGCCTCTCACTTTTTTTCCCTTTTTTTTTTTTTTTTTACCTCTTGAACGCAAGTACAAAAATAGATTCCCATGAATTATTATTTTTAATTTTAACATTTATTTTTAATTTTGAAATTAAAAGCAGGTGCTGAATCAAGCCAGTTGTACAGCATCACATCCTGACGTTCCATCACGGTTCTTTAAAACAAGTCTGTTTTAAATGCTGAGGAATCAGTTAACTTCATTACTGATAAATTCAATCTGGCAACCCTGTCTGTATCTAATGTCTGAGTGGTCTCAACGCCGAGGGGGCGTCGTAGATAATAATAAACACACTCACAACTGTCAGCTCCTACTCTCTTCAGTCCCATGCCGCTTTGCTGCACACTGATCTGAAGCACATGGAGGTCAGGAAAGCACTGCTGAAGAAGCGGCTGCGCTGTGAGCGCACAGGTGAGCAGACACACTGGACACAGTTATTTTTTGTGGTTTTATTATGGTATGGCTTTGGGTCACTATAAAGGTCCCAGTGTTTGGTTCTAGGGCTGTAATTTTTACAAACGGGGTGTTTTATCTAAAATAAATGAGCCCAATGAGGTAATGGTTCAAACAACAAAGGAAACTTCAATTAGTTTAATAATAACCAAATTAATGGCTCTATTTTAAACTGGTCCAGAAGTTAGAAACGGAATGTCAGCCTTACAAATATATAACGTTTTTATACCTTTTATATAACGTTATAATCTTACTGTTAGGCTTTTAAATAGACATTCTGTCTATATACTATTTATCCATTTTGTCATCTAGAATTACAGAATATGAGGTTGTATAGATACTTTGCAGATCAAAGGATCCCACTTTGATGGTTGGGGTTTGAGCTCAGGGTTGGGCCTGACCTGGCACCTGAGGCAGTGAGGATTAAAGACCTTGCTTAAGGAGTTTTGGCAACGTTGGTGGATTTGGAGCGCCACAGTTACCAACTCTGCCCATCATGATTCCACACAAGGGTTCGTCATAATAAAGTTATTGTAAATCATTTAAGCAGCTGCCCTTTTTAATAACGTTTAAAAATGCAGAAGTACATGTAAAAAAATATATTTATACAATTAAAATGTATATATATTTTTTTTAATATTTAGCATCCACAGTGGCTGGATTCAGTTTGTTACACAATGTGTTGCTTTTAAATACATTTTTTTCTAACTTTACACTGTAATTGTGTTACTATCAGAAATCTTGTTTTTATAAAAGACTGGAATGTAAACTGATGGGATCAGGATTCTGAGGTTTGCAGTTTTCGTCGCTGTTTAAACATTGTTGGATTGGCTTTCAAATGATTTAAAGAACTGTACTGTTCTGTAGATTAAACTCATAATAATTAATCTGGTGTAGATTATAATCACTGCATTATCTCGCTGAGTTGAGAAGTAGACTGGTCTGTGCCTGACCTACATACCCATCAGCAGACACAGAACTCCGGATGAATATTGCCATATTATGCAACTCAAGTGTCAACTTACAGAACTGTGTGTAAAGAGGGGGGGACAAGTCAAGGGGCTGAAAGATTTAATACAGGCTCCTCTAAACCTGCTCTGGATTCGTCTTTAATCAGTGATTCATTGATATTGTACTTCTTGAGGAAATTAAAAATCTAAAATGAATGTAGTGTGAGTTGGGACTCCGGTGTCCACATAAGGAATGAGATTTTGTAGGTTCTCGCGAAGACCCCAATCCATCCGAGGTGTTGCGTTTGATGGCGATACCGAACGAACAATGTAACATAGGAAAACGAGAACACGTTAGTTCATCCAAGTACATGGTAGGGAATCATGATGCCAAGTTTCAGCCTTGTGGCTACTTGGGAAGACCCCACGGTGACACTAGAGGGGTCTTGCATTCGATGGCGATATCAAACGAAATATTGAACGTAGAAAGGGGAGAAGTACTCTGTTTTTCCAAAGACGTTGTAGGAAATCACGATGCCAAATTTTATCTTTGTGAGTACTCAGGAAGCGAGAGAATTAGGGATGAAG
Source organism: Xyliphius kryptos (assembly GCA_025769995.1). Classification (NCBI taxonomy): domain Eukaryota; kingdom Metazoa; phylum Chordata; class Actinopteri; order Siluriformes; family Aspredinidae; genus Xyliphius; species Xyliphius kryptos. The sequence continues at coordinate 5,602 of JAOUQT010305111.1, read as the reverse complement.
CAGTGAGTGAGTGAGGGCTTTGCATTTTATTAGTATAGATTTAATGTATCTACTAACAAGCCATTACAACAGAGGCATATACTAAAACATATGTTATAGAACTCGATGGAACATGTCTGTTTGTTGTCGTGTTGTTAAATGTCTCCTCATTCAGTAATCTGTAAATAACAGTCTTTAGGTTTTAAACACGATTTAAATCAAATAGAAAGTCCTTCAATCTGACTTTTTATTTATTTATTTTTCCTTAAAACCAATTTTTGGCCAATTGGATTTATTGCTTCAGAAAAGAATGTCAAAATGACACCGCCACCTTCTGGTCTGGCATGAGAACTACTGCTTTTTGAATCATTTCTCAAAATGTTTGGATAAAAAAGACCATGGTTTTGGGAACATGCAGAGGTCGTGGTCGTGCGAGCAGGACATAAGATTCAACCCCTCAGGCTCCATCGGTCCAAAGGGAACACAGAGTGGAGGAAATAACATTTTGTTCCCAATGATAGTAAATTCAAAGTTATTAAACCTTACATTTCTCATTCTGACTGAATTTTTTAACCTTTTACTAGACTTTTTCATTAAACCATGCTGTTGCACAATCAGCCATTTCGGTCTTTTAATGTTTTACTTCCTGTAATGTGTTAAAAAAATGAAAGTTTGTTTCAAAAATCCACAAAAAAAGCAGCAGGTGTGTCGACAGATTGAGCAAGTGTGACCCTCGTGCCCTCAGTCGCTTCCTGACTGGTTTAGGTTTTTAGGTCTGTCCCCTTTTTACAGTCTTTATAACACACACACACACACACACAGTCTGCGTGGTTCCAATCGTTTCTGGATCTAAACTGATGTTCTGAAGTTTAACGGCAAGGTTCTGTGGACATGGCAAGTGAACTTACCCAGAATCCTCTGGAAAAGATCTGGGTACCATGGATGAGCAGACAACTGAGCCGCAGACGAGGATGTAAGTGTGGGAGGGAAAGAGTGTTTAAATGGTTATATACGTATAAGAGTAAAAGAACGAGCTGTTTATAGGCCTTTGATGATTAAAATATACGATTAGCTGTCATTTTATTGGTTAAAGTTTAGGAATTAAATTAATAAATAATAGTTTATGAGTTTAGCAAGAATTATTGACACGATGTGAATCTGACGGCGACATCGGGGTTGTTAACCTCAGGTTGTGAACACAGGTTCATAGTCCTTCACCAAACACACACAAACACACATTGTTGACCTTTATAAACTTCATAAAACTTTTAAATGTATGTATTTTCTTGTGTATTTCTTAGCGTCTGTACCACAGTTCACAAACTCCCCCACTATGATCGTGATGGTTGGTTTACCTGCCAGAGGAAAAACCTACATCTCCAAAAAACTAACACGGTACCTCAACTGGATTGGAGTTCCAACTAAAGGTAAAATATAAGATGATGATATGCCTTTATTAGTCCCACAACTATGGAATACATTAGGAGAGAAATATGTTGTACAAAAACACCCATAGCGCTCACGTCGTGCTGTAACGGAGCCCACAAGCACAGATACAACACAACTGGGACGGCCGTGAGGCATCAACCTGTTTAAAGCTATGAATAAAGTATTAAAAAACATATTAAGGACAGAGAAAGTTCCAAATCCTAAATGTTACTGCTTTATAAATCTGCAGCAAAAAAATAAATGTATAATGCCGACAGACAGCGATTTATATAAAGATTTGTGCTTTAAATAAATGTAATCTGTGATTTATGTGTTGATATTTAATGTAATGCTTCATTTTTCTTCATTAGTGTTTAACGTGGGTCAGTACCGCAGAGAGGCCGTTCAGTCCTACAAGAGCTTTGAGTTCTTCCGTCCTGACAACGAAGAGGCCATGAAGATCCGCAAGTAAGAGTCCTAACCGCTCCAGAGTTACAGGGTTATTAACGTGTCACAGGGTTTCATTCCTTTCTCATCAGGGCAGCATAGACAGGATCCGTTCTGTGTGAGTTTGCATGTTCTTCCCTTGTCTGTGCAGGTTACCTCCAGCAGCTCTGGTTTTCTTCTTTAGTTTCAGAAACTGTTGTATGAGTTAGTGACACGACACTGTTTCTGAAACGGGCTGTTAACTTGTGCAGGGTGTTTTACTGGGATAGGCTGCAGTTCCACCCACAACTGCATTTTGTGATAAAATGCTAGAATGATATAATCATCCGCCCCAGAGCGTCCTGTGATGCAGCTTCATGCGTTCGGTCGTCATCAGTGTGTGTTTGTGTCTTCAGAGCTTGCGCACTTTCTGCCTTGAAGGATGTGGCGTCGTATTTTGATCAAGAACGCGGCCAGGTGGCGGTGAGTGAACTACACTACACACCCCAGCGTTGCGTTCTCTTCTACTAAAGCACAACACACAACAAATCAACCTGTTGCCACTGAATAATTTGTAATGGACAGGTGTCTGAATGATGTAAAGTGGACAGGGTGCTAAAACTTAAAAACACTCTTTCATGCACGCAGGTGTTTGATGCCACGAACACGACACGCGAGAGGAGAGAGGTTATCCTGTCTTTTGCCAAAGAGCGCGGGTACAAGGTCAGTGAAAATAGACTCCTGATCCGCTCGGGTTTCGGGTAGTTTATAAATGTGTGAGTGACTGGGGGCGGGGGGGGTTCTTGTTTAGGGGCCCTTATCGACAACGTTAGTGGTATTCAGACTGATTCTTCTCGAGCAGAGGGCCACAAAAGGAAGGCTGCAAATTAACAACAGTACAACATCTCACCGGGACTGTTGTGTTTTTTCAGGTGTTTTTTGTCGAATCTTTCTGTGACGATCCCGAGGTCATCGCTGAAAACATAAAGGTGAGTAGAAACTCTTTTCATTTAAGTTAACAATTCTTTAACATGTTTATTCTTGTTAGAGTGTGTGTCTGTGTGTAGTGTAAGGTGTGTCTTTGCTTGTGTTTTCTTTACATCGCTGTGAACAAATGTCCTCACTCTGCACAAGCAGCTCAAAGGAGTGCAGGTTCTAGAATTCTGTCAAATTTGCTGGTTCTGAGCTCAAGAACTGAAGATGAGACAGATAAAATAATAATAAGATGAAAGTTTTAAGAAAAAAGTTACAGATTCAGTACAAGTCACTGACTGACCTACAGGACAGGATCTCTGGATCTGCCCCCTCTTACCTTCAACCCAGTGATGAATGTCGCCTGGTGATTCCACCACACCGTGGCGCTAATTCTCACTCCGTATTGTTCACCACCGCTCAGTGGTGGAACCGTCTTTCCAACACTATCTGTAAGGCGGAGTCACTCAGCGTAAAGTAAATGTAGATTAACAAAGTAAGAACTAATAGGAGTGTATTATAATGTACGAGAGGGCGTGGCATTATTGTGAATAAATCACGGGAATCACCTCATTCACAAGTGTTTTATTCATTCATTCAGTATTTCCCTCTCAATCTTCTACGATGGTTGGGGGGGGGGTTCCATCGCTGGGCACACTCACTCACACAACCACACACACAAACACACTATACAGGGCAATTTAGAGCAGCCAATTTACCTTGAATCAATGTTTTTGGACTGTGGGAGGAAACCGGAGAACCTGCGTGGACAAGGGGAGACCATGGAAACTCCACCCAAATTGGAATTCGAACCGGGTATCCCCCACGCTGAGAGGAGAACATGCTAACACACTATAATAAAAAAAAACAGGTTTCATTTATAAACGTGTGTATTAAAAACAATATTTAAAGTGAACACTGAGTAACAGGTTTCTGGTTTCTTTAATGGTCAAAAAGTGACATCTAGTGGCCAAATTACAGAAGGCAGTTTATAAAAAACATTGGAAAAATAATGTGTGTTATATCACGCATTTATACGAATGTGAAGCGCTCAGACGTGTGTGTTATTGTTAATGATGTCACAGCTGGACAAACTGAGATGTCTGAGATTTCTGAGATGTTTCTTGTTTTTTTTGCAGCAAGTAAAACTCAGCAGTCCCGATTACGTCGGCTGTGATAAAGAAGAGGCCGTTAAAGACTTCCTAAAAAGAATCGAGTGTTATAAGGTGACTTATGTTCCTCTGGATGATTATAAGGACAGGTGAGGGAGCAGTAATCCCACAGGGCATCAGCATTTTGACCAGCATCAGGAAACAAACAGCGTGTCCTCTGTTTCGCCGCAGACATCTTTCCTACATTAAGATCTTTAACGTGGGCAGCAGGTATCTGGTGAACCGCGTTCAGGATCACATTCAGAGCCGGATCGTTTATTACCTGATGAACATCCACGTCACGCCGCGCACCATCTACCTGTGCAGACACGGCGAGAGCGAGCTCAACCTGCTCGGCCGTATCGGGGGGGATACCGGTCTCTCTCCACGAGGAAACAAGGTGAACGTGATGTCGGTTAAAACGCTCGAAAGATGTCATAAATTTTACCCAGCATTAAAATAACACATCAAGTTTTCTGTGTCGTTCAGTTTGCAGCCGCTCTGTGTAAGTACATCAGAAGTCAGTGCATTTTGGACCTGAAGGTCTGGACGAGTCACATGAAGAGAACCATCCAGACAGCCGAGGCCGTCGGAGTTCCATATGAACAGTGGAAAGCTCTAAACGAGATTGATGCAGTAAGGACTCTTATTATATCATATTCAGAATTATAAGAACAGATGTCAGTGAGTGTTGGTCACCAGGTCACATTTATTAATATTGATGTATTTGTTTGTAACACATTAACGCAGAATTCAGTCGGGCCAAGCCAAGGTCCATTTTGTCCTCTATATCAGGGGTCACCAAACTTTTTGACAGCAGAGCTATTTTTAAGGGTTCTAAGTAGTAATAAGTAATATGAGGAGCTGCTAGACCCCTCGACTTCAGTCTCATAATGTGTTATTTATGGCCTGTTAAAATAAATCAATCATAAAAATGTAATGTAATTCCACCTTTAGCCACATGATGGAGCACCATTGTAATACCATCTGTGCTTTTGAGAATTATGGACATTTATTTATTATTCATTATCTTCATAATGAAAACTACACCCAGATCGGGATTCAAACTGGAAATCCTAAGAGGAGAACGTGCTAACCACTAAGCCACTGTGCCGCCCCGAATTGAGGACATATATGAAGCATAAATTCACGGCAAAAAAATCTATGGAAAAAAATCCGGATTATAAAAATCTCTACAATAAAGGGTGTGTGTTATTGAGATCAAATCCAGAGGACGCTGGCTAACACATAAACGCATCTCTTGCCCTATATGTTGCATTACTGCCATCTTGTGGAAATAGTTCGCTGCTGCGTCATTTTCAGGGCTACAACACTCACAATTGCATCCGCTCCGTTTCACTGCTGCCACCTGCTGGAGCCAGTTCGCCATTGCGTCATTACAGCATAAATAGGAGGTTGGAAACAAAACAAAAACGTTTAGTTGAGTTTTAAAACTTTGATTTTGAAACCTGTCGTGTATATTATACATTCAGGAAAGAGTATTTAGCAAATAACTCCTGATTCCCCCCCCTCTGTCTCTAGTGTTGGGTAAAATAAAGCGTTGTTAAAAAGTCTCTATCTCTCTCTCTCTCTCTCTCTCTCTCTCTCTCTCTCTCTCTCTCTCTCTCTCTCTCTCTCTCTCTCTC
>JAOUQT010305102.1:0-15587 GCA_025769995.1 Xyliphius kryptos | reverse complement strand
AAGGGGGAATGTGAGCATTGTAAACACTGTAATGTCTCTAAAAATGAAACAATTATTGAAATTTTTGTGAAATATTTAGGTTTTCATTAAATAGTCTTCTATACATCAAAAAAGACCAAATAATATTAGCCATCTTGGAGATGTAGATACAGTATATTGCATTTTGGGATTCTTTTGAAGCTGGAGGCGGAAAATCTAAATCATCATGCATTCAATGTACTCTTAAATCATTTCAGCATTGACACATATAAAACCCTGAGGCTTGATAAATATTTGTTTTGACAGTGTGAGTCACACAGATTGTGTAGATTTATAAGCTTGTAACAGGCTGCGCTGTTAATATTTTATACAAAACCATGACAACGTATGCAATTACATTGTCACCCCATTACATCTCTCTTGTTGTCTCCTGCTGTTCAGTCATCTTGGCTGTTTATCAAATTTTCTTTTTTTTATGCTCATTCTCATTATGTTCTCTCTCCATCTGTTAAATTTATTTTTCAGTGTTTATTCACTGTGTATTCCTTGAAAACAAAGAAATAGGTCATATTTTTAACCATCTCTTTACCTCTTTTCTACTCACACTCTGACTTTCTCTACCATAGTGAGTAAGACAAACCTGTCAGTGCATGAAGATAAGAACAGAGTACCATATGTTAAGGTAAGACAGAGTAACTGCTTAAAAACTTTTCAAATATTCATATAAAACAACCAAACACTGAAATGATGAATATCTATAACATGTATACAAAATTTCATTACTAGGTTACTTGCATTTTTATTGAAAACAGATTCAAAAAGTTAAACCGCTATATTTAAACTCAAATTCCAAACATACTTAAATAAATGTAAGCAGGTGTAAGGGTAGCTTGTTAAAGGAGCTATACTTTGTACTAAATTAAATTTCAAACTGCCTTCCATGCACGTGTCAAAGTGGCAAGGGCTCACTATTCAGGCTGATTGTATAGAAGTGCTGGTCATAAAATTTTAATATCATGAAAAAGTTGATTTTTTTCAAGTACTTAATTTCTATTAAAATATTGTAACTTGTATATTATATTTATTCCTTACACACAGATTGATACCATATATTAAAAATGTTATTTCATTTCATTTTAATGATCATAACTGACATTTAATGAAAATCTAAAATTCAGTATTTCAGAAAATGTGAATAATATGCATTGACTTTGGATTTTTATCAGAGAACATAACTCTGGACCACTCATCAGCAGTCCAGTCCTTTTTGTCTTTAGCGCAGGGAAGACGCTTCTCCCGCTGTCTCTTGTTCAAGAGTGGCTTGACACAAGGCTTCCGACAGCAGAAACCCATGTCTCACAGACATCTGTGCATGGTGGTTCTTGAAGCACTGACTCAAGCTGCAGTCCACCCTTTGTGAATATCCCCCACATTTTTGAATGAGTTTTGTTTTACAATCCTCTCCAGGGTGCGCTTATCTCTGTAGCTTGTACACTTATTTTTTGACAACAGCTTTTCCTTCCTTTCCCCTCTCTATTAATGTGCTTGGACACAGAGCTCTATGAACAGCCAGCCTCTTCAGCAATGACCTTTTAGGTTTTGCCCTCCTTGTGCAAGATGTTGATGGTCATCTTTTGGACAACTGTCAAGTCAGCAGTCTTCCCCATGAGTACGTAGCCTACAGAACTATAGAGAAAGATAATCTAGTCCTTTGCAGGTGTTTTGAGTTAATTAGCTAATTAGATTGTAGCACCAGGTGTCTTCAATATTAAACTTTTTTACAATATTCAAATTTCATGACCAGCACCTACATATAAAGCAATGTGGATTTTGTATCAATGCTTTCAGAATGGCACAACCTGTCAGGCATAAAGGGCACGTTCAGTTTTTGCTTGCACTTATTTACTCTGGGTTAGGCAGTTTTCTGTTTTTGAAAGACAACACTGTTGTAAACAGGTCCTAACTTGCCAGTTTGCATCCTCGGCAGTGTTAAACTCCATTTTAATTGAATGTTCCTAGGTTTACAAACCGTATTTAATATTTAAAGGCAGATAGGTGAACGATATAAATTAAGTGATACACAGAAAACATACAGTGTTCAGTGAGCATGCAGCTGCAGAGTATTAATGACAAATGTTTATTCAGATTTGTGTTGTAAAAAACCTAGATAAAATAGATACAGTGTATTTTTATAAGTATAATGTACATATAGAACAAAGACTGTATTTTTGTTTTTGTGAGACAGGGCTGTACAGAAAGGTTCGTCTCTAGTCCTGAGGAAGTGATGGATGTGATTGATGAAGGAAAAGCTAATCGTCATGTAGCTGTAACCAGTAAGGGTTCATCATTCTTTAAATTAATAATAATTTAATAAAGTTGGCTTTATACGTACATTTTAATGTTGCAGATATGAATGAACACAGCTCTAGGAGTCATAGCATCTTCCTCATAAATATCAAACAGGAGCATGTTGAGACTGAACAGAAACTTAGTGGTAAACTCTACCTGGTTGATTTAGCTGGAAGTGAAAAGGTAAGAACGTTGAATTTCAACATTGTGAAGCAGTCATTTATAAAATCATGTATGCTCTAAATTTTATTATATTATACAAATCGAAGTATACATTTGGTACCACTTTTTTTTTCAAGGTAAGTAAAACAGGTGCGGAGGGGTCTGTACTAGATGAAGCAAAAAACATCAACAAATCTCTGTCTGCACTGGGAAATGTTATATCAGCTCTGGCTGAAGGAACGGTGAGCTCTGCTCGTGATGCCTTTAGTGCAAATCAACATTTATAACTAATACTATTAAAATGTATTACCAAGTACAATATGTAATCAGGGATTTTAAATAATCTGTTTGCAGAAAACCCATGTACCATACCGAGACAGCAAGATGACACGAATCTTGCAAGACTCATTAGGGGGAAACTGCAGAACCACTATGTTCATATGCTGTTCTCCTTCATCTTTTAATGAGGCAGAGACCAAATCTACTCTAATGTTTGGACAACGGTAAGATGCTGAATACACACACACATACGCACGCACAAAATGCATTTTTAAACACAAGTTCAGTTGAGAGAGAATGTTGTAGCTGTAAACATGCACAGTACAAATACGAATAAATTGTCACATTCAGTTTATATTTATTGGAGTATTGGGACACCTATACATTACACCTACAGGAGTTTTAGAGAGAATATTTTTGAAAGTTGGTACTCAATTTGTAGCTTTGATAAATTCCATGTCTTTCTACAAGATTTTGGACAGTGTCTATTTGATTTGATGGTTATTCATATAAGACAATTTGTCAGGTCAGACCCTGATTTTTTACAAGGGAGTCTGGCTTGTAATCTCTATTTTAGTTCATCTTAAATGTGTTCATTGGTTCAGTGCTTTGAGATTCTTTCACATCAAACTTTGTTAAACTTTTCCTGTGCACTGTAGCACATGCATTCTGAAACAGCAAAAGACAGTTTTCAAACTGTTTTTATAACATTGAAGGTGTACAGTTACCCAAAATGCATGGCTAAGTGCTTGATTTTTATACACTTGTGCCAATAGGACTAAATTTACCTCCTGAATACAGTGATTAAGAGATGTGTTCCAATACTCTATTCCATAGTGTCTTTTTGCCTTAAATACTTCTATTTTAGTGCCAAGACTATTAGGAACACTGCCTCTGTGAATCTTGAGCTAACAGCAGAACAATGGAAGAGAAAATATGAGAAGGAGAAGGAAAAAAGTAAAAGTCTAAAGGAAAGCATCCAGACACTGGAGGCTGAACTTTGCCGGTGGCGTAATGGTAAGTTGTTAACGGAGATTACAGTGTTTTTTCCCCCCATTTTAAATATGTATATGGGTATAAAGTAATATAGTTGTTTTTTTTATGAAAAGTCTGATTCTTTAATAAGACATTTAGTTGCATTACAACTGTTAAAAATAGTAATTTTATGTATGTACATGTATGTGAGATGTACATGTTACAATTACAATATTTTTTACTGTTGAATATTTTTAAATATTATAAATGACAATTTTCTGCTTTTATTACATAAAAAATGTAGGTGAGGCAGTTCCTCAAGTGGAACAGGGGTGTGTGAGTGTTGTTGAATGTGACCTGGTTGAGGATGCTAACTTAAATGACAATCACGGCGGCAGCAAAAGTCCTTCCTTCATTCCTGTTAAAGTCTCAGAGGAGGAGCTTCTTAAACTTTACAAACAACTTGATGATAAGGTGAGGATTGTATTGTATTTAAATGGATTTAAATATATGTTTTCAGATTGGTTTTGGATATTATAAATATAATTTAAAAAGTAGTTTTGGTTTTCCCATGCTGTGCACATTGTACTTATACTGGTAATGTTAATGATTATTCCTCACACAATAATATTTAAAGATTTAGTTGCATAGCTGTTTAACATTGCCTCTGTATTCAGCTTACTTACTTCTGTTTATGATGCTGATTAGCAGGTGCATGTTCAGTAGTAGCCCTGCTACTATGCTTGAATTCTTGATTCTATTGGAGTATTATTTTTTTTTTTTTTTTACCATTTAAAAAAAATATTAAAGAATGTTAGAAACTATACTTATCAGTGCAATGTCTGAACAGATGCAGATTTGTGATCACATTTGCATGTATAATAAAAATAGTAATGTAATAGCAATGTAAACAATAAAATGAGTTATTTATATACTGTACATACATATTAAGATGGCGAAATAAATAATTAAGTGGCCTGTGTGCAAAGTTATGGTAATTTAAACGTGATTTAAGAAATGTATTTTATCTTCCCTGTATCCAAGTCTGTGTAAAAAAAATCAGTTATTGACTCAAAATATCTCCAGTTGGCTTTATCAATTAAAAAAAGATATTCTTTGTAATAACTTCACTTGGCATGCTGGTTGGAAAATGCAATTTAATTGTTTGTCTGTTTATAGAGTATAAATGCTCTCATTTCTTTTTTTAGATTGCCATTCTTATACTTGCGGAATCTTTTTTCTCACTGCAATTTACCTTTCTGTTTTAAGGACGATGACATTAACTTGCATAGTCAGCTGGTTGAAAAACTGAAGAAGCAGATGCTGGATCAGGAGGAGGTCAAGAATGTTCTCTTTTTATCTCTGTTTCTATATATCTTTTGTTTAGTATTATCTTATTCCATTTTAAATAGGCTCCTCTAAATTATGTTATACCTTTCTGCTTGATTTGAATGTCTGTGCAGTTATTGGCCTTGTCGCATGCAGACAATGAGCGGGTCCAGCATGAGCTTGGTCACTTACAGGAAGAGAGTAAGAGGGCAAAGGCAGAAGTTAAGGAGGTGTTGCAGGCTCTGGAGGAACTAGCAAACAGCTATGACCAAAAATCTCAAGAGGCTCAAGACAAAAGTGTGCAAAACAAATTTCTTACCCAGGAGCTTGCACACAAGATGGTGAGCTGTACTTTAAATCTTCTTTCTTGTTTTTGTAATTAAATGATCGATAAAACGAGTTAGGTACTGATATTATTTGGGAACGCACTTTATTATTAAAATGGTTGGAAGTAATTTATCTTTTAGTCAGATTTGATGTCTATGAAGTCTGAGGTCTCAAAACTAAAGGAAATGAGCAGTCAGCAAAAGAAACATACCACTGGAGTGCTTAACAATTTGCTGAGAGATTTGAGTGACTTCAGCAGCATCCTGGGCAGAAATGACATCAGACTGGTACGTTTATGCAGAGATCTGTATCCACATTTTTCTACATTGCTCATTTAATTTATTCTGACTTGTTAAGTTTAAAAGTTTAGTGGAAGCCTTAAACAACATTTTATTTATCGCATCGGTTACCTGCCAGCATTCACAAGCCTACAGTGCCTTGCAAAAGTATTTACCCCCTCCCCTCCTTTACCCATTTTATTACATTACAACCTGTATTTATTATTTTTTAAATCTGAATAGTATGTGATGCATCTGCACAAGGTAGTCTAAATTTTAGAAGTGAAATAAGGAAAGTAAAAAAAACTGTGGAAATAAAAAACTGAAATTCCCATGTGCATATGTATTCACCCCCCTTTGTTATAAAGCTCCTCAAGTTCTGGTGCAACCAATTACATTCAGAAGTCACATTCTTAGTTAAATGAAGGCCACCTGTGTGCAATTTGAGTGTCACATGATTTGTCAGTGTATGAACACCAAGTAAGTCAGGGACAAAGTTGTAGAGAAGTAAAAGTCAGGGTTGGGTTATAAAAAAATATCCAAATCTCTCATGATCTCCCGGATTACCATCAAATTTGATTATCAAATGGAAAGAACATTGTACCACAACAAAACTGCCAAGAAAGAAATGCCAACCAAAACTCTCAGAGAGGTTAAAGAGGGCATTAATCGGAGAGGCAGCACAGAGACCAAAGGTAACCCTAAGGGAGCTGCAGAGTTCCCAAGCAGAGACTGGAGTGTCTCTCCATATGACCACAATGAGTCGTACATTCCATAGAGCTGGGCTTATGGAAGAGTGGCCAGAAAAAAACCTTTACTTACAGGCAAAAATAGGAAGGCTCATTTTGGGTTTGCAAAAACTCATGTGGGAGACTCCCCAAATGTATGGAGGAAGGTACTTTGTTCAGATGAGATCAAAATCAAACTTTTTGGCCATCAAGGAAAATGCTATGTCTGGCGCAAAAAGCATACTCCTAAAGCAACACTTGAGTGCTTTAAGAGGAAATGTGTATATGTACTGGAATGTCCTAGTCAAACCCCAGACCTTAATCCAGTTGAGAATTTGTGGTCAAGCAAAAAGATTGCTGTTCACCAGCCGAAACCATGTAACTTATAGGAGCTGGAGCAGGAATGGGCAAAAATTTCAGCGGCAATATGTGGCGAGCTCATAAATACTTATCCAAAGCGACATGCAGCTGTAATTGCTGCAAAAGGTGGCTCTACAAAGTACTGACTTCAGGGGGGTGAATTATTATGCACACTGAAGTTTTCAGTTATTTTGTCCTATTTGTTGTTTGCTTCACAAATGAAAAAATATCTAATGTTCAAAGTTGTAGGCATGGTCTGTAAATGTAGTGAGACCCTCAAATAAACCGTTTGAATTTCAGGTTGTGGGGTTACCCAATGTGAAAAATTTAAAGGGGTAGAATACCTTCGAACGGCACTGTATATATGCACCAGTGCACATTTTACCTGACAATACTCATTTTTCCCTTGCAGACATGTGAGCTCAAAGGTGTATTGGAGGAGGAGTATGCTGTGGTGTGCGTTTATATTAGCAAGGTAAAATCTGAGCTAAAATCTCTAGTAAAACGCTGTAAACAACTGGAGAACATGCAGCTGGAATGTCAACGCAAAATGGAAGCGACTGGAAAAGAGCTGTCATGTTGCCAATTGCTTATATCACAGGTGAGAAAATACAATCTGAACTCTAACACTCAGTTAGACTGTCTGTTAAATCATACTGTTTATGTAGCACGAGGCAAAGATCCGTTCGCTGACAGAGTATACGCAGAATATGGAGCTCAAGAAGAGACAGCTGGAGAAAAACTATGACTGTTTGAACGAAGAGCTAGCAAGTCTGCAACATGCAGGTAAGCCATGACTGACCAACACAATTTTATTTAGTAGAGTTCTATCAGTACAGAGCATTCTAATTACTTTAGTGAAAATGTGACACTTCATGTAGAATCGGTAGGGAAAAAAACTTTTCGTAAATTATGATTACAGTTTATTTAGGAGTAGGTCAAAACAATATTAAAGACCATTTCTGAACAAGAGGTGTTACAAGTGAAATGGTCATGGACAAAGTAGCATCAAATATACCAATCAGGCCGCATGGTGGCTTAGTGGTCATGAGGTTCAATCTGGGTGGAGTTTCAATGTGGCAGTGGTAGTGGTAGCTCAGTGGTTAGGGTGTTGGACTATCAATCAAAAAGATGGGGGTTCAAATCCCAGGTCCACTGAAGTTACCAATGTGGGTCCTTGAGCAAGACCCTTAACCCTCATTGCTCCAGGGTTCTGTTTCAACCCTGTGTTCTGACCCCAACCAAGTTGTAAGTCACTTTGGATAAAAGCGTCTGCTAAAAAAACTAAATGTAAATGTAATGTTCTTGCTGTGTCTGTGTGGGGTTTTTCCAGTTTCCTACCGCAGTTCAAAATGGATTCGATGTGAATTGGTTGCTTTAAATTGCCCCATTCAATTATAAAATTGACATTTTTTAAATTAATAATATTTCCCTATATAGTATGTGGGTGAGTCCATGCCCAGAGATGGATTGGGGCACTGTCCTGGGTGTATCTACCCTGTGCCTGAAACATACTCCCCTGGATAGGTATAGGGAACCTATGTGACCCTAGTAAAGAATTATGTGGAAGATAATGAATGAATTTAAGATAATGATGAATTTACCAATCATTTCTTGTTATTTAGACGGAAACTCGAATCACTGTAAGAAATCTTCACAGGCACAAGGAGGATTAACAGAATCCACACAGAAAAGACCCATCACCATTCTAACTAGGAATTAAACCCAGGACCCTCTTGCTCTGTGCCATCACTTAACCTGAAATCAATAAGCAGTCAGAGCCTTTCTTCCAAACTAATTGTAGGAATCTGCTAATAAAGTGATAAATTCTATATAAAAACTAACTTAAGGTTTAAAGCTAATAATCAGACTAAGCAATCTTTGATTAAAATGTTTATCAGGTGATCATTTTTTTTTTCACAGAAAGCCATCAAGACAACAATCAAGGCAGTGATGCATCTGGAGATCAAAAGGTCAATATCCAAATACTACAATTTAGTATAATATATAGAATATTTTTTATAAATGCCATTATGGCACCTGGTAAACTGCAAAAAAAAAGGCTTTTAATGCTACACAAAAATTTAGTACATAAGAATTACTAACACCAACTTTCAATTTTGTTAAAGCAGCAGAAAGACAGTCGTGAATCGCAGCACACACAGCTTGGACGCCTACGTGATGACGTCAACAACAAACAGAAGATAATAGATGAACTCGTAGAGTCAGTAATTCAATTTTTCCACAAATCTCCCTTTGTCCTAGTTTTAAAATGTCTGGGTAACACCATTTTCCTCTCATCCTCAGTGAGAATCAGAGACTGGAGATGGAATTGGAGCAAGTGCGTGCTGATTTTTTTTGCCTGAAAAGCAGGGAACGCGACCAAAATGCACAGTTAGAGGAGCTCAAGTATGTTTTTACCCATACCAGTAGTCTGTATTAAATGAGGTGGTTTATTGGGGGAAAAACTTTAAAAAAAAAAGATCTTAAATTACAAGTTTTTTTAAATCTTATTTTCTCAGGAGGAAAAAAAAGTAGCTAATAGAATATTAACAGGAGTTTTGTAACAAATGCAATTATTACTTATAGACAAATAGATGGATTTTAAAGATCTTTAAATCTCAAGGCCTTACAATAATGTAGTGCAGTGTTTTCAAAAGCATTTACCAATGTCCTGGTTTTATACTTAAAATAACGCTTAACGCGGTGGGGTTCCCCATGCCCATCCAGGGGAGAACGTCTCGGACGCTGGGCAAATACACCCAGGACAGGGTGCCAATCCATCGCTGGGTACACACACACACACACACAGTCACACACACTATACAGGGCAATTTAGAGCCTTCAATTTACCTTGAATCCATGTTTTTTGGGATGTGGGAGGAAACCAAAGAACCCAGAGGAAACCCACGCAGACACGAGGAGAACATGGAAACTCCACCCAGATTGGGATTCGAACCGGGATCCCCAGCGCTGAGAGGCGACCGTGCTAACCACTAAGCCACTGTGCCGCCGCTTATTTTTATTTTACTGAAATAATTTCAACTGTGTTACAATTAAAACATCAAATTTAAATTTTGCCCTTAAATGCACTGAAAATTACAGCCAGAAAAGTTAGCATTTTTTCCATTTTAATTTAAAAAGCAGTTCCATGTAAGAGGAAAAAATAAATTTTGGGCTATAATGTGAAAGTAATACATTTTAAACAATAAATATAATGAAATATCCATTAACCAAGCTTTAGATTCAGACAGTTAAATGCATTTTTTTAATTGCCAGGATTTTATAAAACTATAAAGTTTGATGACTTTAAATTATTTTGAGCACTCATTAGTTGCATCAAGCATTGTTGGTTCAATTCCTTTGATGTTTTGTCTTGTGTAAGAGTACAGCCAAGGCGTCTGATGCCTACCTTGCCGCGCATTTCCTAAAGAAGAATACATTTTAGGGAAAGGATACGGTGGTTGAGAGTCCCTTGCCAAGTCAGGAATGGGTTCCAAAACCTTTAAAGTTTTAGGAGCTGGAGTAGCAATTGTGGTAGCTTGAGATTCGCTATACTGGAAAAAAGGTTTATGATCAGGCAGAAGGGCAAATGGATAAATCTGCTGGTAAGGATACATTGACAATTTTTGGTCACTTGCAGGCGCAGTGGGAGGTGTAGTTATGCTGACATTTGATTGAGAAACAATTGGATATCCATGGGGATACTTTGAAAACACTGAATCTTGAGACTTCCTGGTTGATATTGTTCGGGGTTTTGAATGGGTCCTGGAAGGCATTAACCGAGGATAGGCATTCTGAATGGGCTTCTGATAGGCAGGAATAGAACGACCTGGATACTGCATTTGAGTGTTCAGATTATCCTGAACTTGTGGATATCTGGCAGGGATAGGAGCTTTGATCATTGTGCTAGTAGTTAGAACAGTCGGTTTAGGTTTAGTTGTTGGGCTTACCCATGGGTACAGCGGATAGATGGGTTCACGATTGTAATTCAAAGGTTGAAATTGATAATGCCCCTGAGGGAACATATGAGCTGGACCTTGAAGGTCCCTGGCAGGGACAGGAGGTTGGTTTATTGTGGAAGCTGCAATTTGTTTAGGCTTGGTTGTTGAACGTACCCATGGGTACAGAGGATAGATGGGTTTACGATTGTTATTTAAAGGGTAAAATTGATAATGTATTTGAGGGAACACATGAGCTGGACTTTGGGGGTTCCCCTGAGTGACAGGAATTGGGTTTGTTGTGACAGTAGTAATACGTTTAGGCTTGGTTGTTGGGCTTATCCAGGGGTATCCAGGGTCTCTCTGGAGGTAAGGGTTCTGGAGATCCTGAGTATTACTTTTCGGTACAGTTGCCGATGTGGTTACAGTGCCTCTTGCAGAGTGTAATAGAAAGGTCCATGGATATCTATGAGATATTGACTTGTGGGGGTAATACGTAGAATCAAATGGATAATTCAATGAAATTAAATGGTCTCTAGGTTGTTTTGAATCACTGGCTTGGACAGTGAGATTCGTAGGTATATTATCGATCATAGAAGGATTCTTATAAGGTGTAAACTTAGCATTACCTTGGAAAAAATAATGCCCTTGAATTTGCGCCAATGGATTGAAAGCTTTAACATTATGACAGGAAAGTGTCATGTCCCCATCTCCAGTACATAAGGAAAGTAACAGCTTATCACCCTAAGGAAAAAAAGGCATTATTAAAATGCATACAAGCTAACTTTATTTGGATTAAAAAAAAAAAAAAAAAAAACACAACCTTTTTTTCCCAGCAGTTACTCTTGTATGGTGCAGTTATTACAATGGCATTATTTGCAGCCTCTATATCAATGCCACATTTCTCACTTCCTGGCATCAGGGGTTCCCAAAAGCCATTCACTAGAATTTCAGTAACAGTAATGAATATTTAGCAATGCACAAATTAGTCAGTCTGAACAAACTAAAAGTGTGCAATGTTACAGGGATTATTAAGAAGGGGCAGCACACAAAAAGATAATAAAATAAAAAACAGGGCCTCACCTTTAAGACGGAGGCCATCTGTACTCTTGCAATTGATCACTGTCACCATGCCATATGTAAGACAAGACACCATAGGAAGCTCACCCAAAGCCATAGGACAGGACATGCTAATGGGCATACCCCATAAATACATTGGAAGGATATGGCTGTCTCCCTGCAGAAAGAGTCTTAGTATCGTAATCCAAAATTATAGGCTTATCAATAAAGATTCATTAAATTCAGATTTTAAGGTCGTTTACATTTTAAATTAGGCATCAATGAAACAAATATTTTTACTAGCGGAATACCCATGCTGCGCTAACCTGAAAGTTTAGTATTGGCTTAGGAGTTTATATATTTCAAAGGAACACATCATAGAGTGAGTTTATGGCTATTTAAACTCTAAAATGAAGAGTGTGAGTTGTGTTAAAGGTGAGAAATACTTGGTGGAAAAATTAGTAATGAGCGAGTGAGGGCTTTGCCTTTCATAGATATAAAGAGGAAGAAATTGGTAAAAGTGACTACTTAGAAAAACTGTATTTACTTTCTGTACCTTTTAAATCGTCTTACTTAGCATTTCATTTATTTTCATGCTGGGTTAAGTTATACTAAACCTCTGTATACTAAAACAGTCCAAAGTTACCCGATCAACATACATCTTGTTTAACATAGCAGCCATCATAGACAGCAATAAAGAAAAGGTTTGGTGCATCATTCTTCACTGAAAAGCCACAGTGGGCAGTCATCTGGGTCAGTGGCACTGGACCACCATCACCTGAGAAAATAGAAGAGAAGTTTGGTATTAAATATTATGCAATTCTCATAAGTAGTCGGCAAACCAGGCCAATAACTAGATATCAAAACAATTTACCTTCAATCATAAAGTTGGGCATGCGAGTTCCCTTAAGGTGAAGGCTCATTGTATTACCACCACAAAGGACATGGGGATTCAAGCTCTTCAGTTTGGACTCCACATATTTTTGCCATTCTGACATGGACACCAACAATTAGAGATGATACAAGATCAAACACATGTTAAATAGTTTGTTTACCTGTTAAATATGTTTGATCAAATTGATAGTCTTTAATGTCATCAGCTGATTGATCTTGAGTTTCACTTGATGACTGATTTAAGCCATCGCCAATAACCAACCGCCCAAACCACACTGCTAAACCTACTTTTTCATTACCATTTTCCATCTTTGGTGTGATGTGTAAGCAGAAGGCTAATGATCCAATTAGTGCACACATTATTGGTAACTTAGTAAACCACATCATGCTCATTAATTATAATCTGTCAAAATACAAACCAAACTCTACAATAAACAAAACAACAATTGTTTGTTGCTTCTTTTAATCCACTGGGAGAAAGTTGTGGTGTCAGGCAGTATTTGACCTCCTGTTAATTGGCCGACCAATAGAATTAGGCTTTAATCCAGATGAAGCAAATTAGTGTAATTCAGTGTGGAGTGTTGGTAAGTTTTTCTCTGCTTCTATGACAAGCTTTTTAAATCAATTAATGGATTTTTTTTTTTCAAACGTACCCTGGAGAAAACTGTAATTTTAACATGTTGTACTATTATATTCAATTATGGTACTGATTTAATTGTTTGCATAATGATTTACATGTAGTAAAAAGTTACTTTCTTAAATTAGGTATATTTGGTTAAATCTGTGGCATTTATCATGTAAATCCTGTTTTTTTTATAATATCATTAAATGAAATATAAAACTATTCTTTATCAGATGAAGAATAATCTGATACCTGAAAATCTGATACCATAAAGTACTATTTTAAGGCATAAAGTCCATGATTTCCAACATATATATAGAATGTAACCCAATTGGAATATTTTTACACATTGGTAAACATAGTTGTATCAACAATAGCGAACTACAAATTCTTGTAAATTAACCCAGGTCACTTAAAGGTACCCTTTAAGGTAAAAGATATAATCTTTTTCTTAATCCTTTACTTAAACTAACATTACTGACACTTGGTTAACATTTTTAAAGGTTGTTACTTTTTGACCCTGAACTAGGCAATTGGTCAGATTGTACTACAGGCTGTACTAGCATAAGTAATTGCTTTTAAGGAAAACATACAAGTTCTACACAACAAGCTGCTATTTAATTTCCTGACTGTTTTTGAATGTAAATAAATTGGGGTGGGAAAAATAGATAAGAGTTTTGCAGTTAGGGTTTTGAGATTTTAAATAATTTGGACTTAAACTGTTAATTTGTGTTGTGGCTTTTGTATGCAGGTATCTTAATGAGCGACATGAACAGGCTAAACAGGACATGAAAGGCTTAGAGGAGACTGTTGTAAGTATATAGCCACTAAAACTCAGCTTAATTTGAAATGTGTAAAATTTACATGAAATATTTTACAATTCTGTACAATTTACCTGTTTTTATGCTTATTGTATATTTTATCAGAAGAATACATTTTTTTTCAGTCCTCGTGTTTTTTTTATTTCCTTAATGATCATGACCTGTACAATTTAGATATTTTAAATCTAAGTGTGTGTTGTTATAGTACAAGTGGCTCAGACAAACTGCTGCTGGAGATTTATACACTGTTCAATCACAATTCGCTGTGTCAGACACAAGACACCTAACCACAATTGCTTCAAGGGTGCCATATACTAGGCTGCCCAACACTCCAGGCACGTGTGCTCACTTCACTAGTGTGTGTATATGTGTGTTTTACTGCATGGATAGGTTAAATGTTGAGGACATCTCTGTGTGTAAGCACAGTAGGGAAATCGATCAGTTTATCACATTATCTTCCTTATTGCTCCATTTTGTATCTGTAAAATCATGGACGGCTTTAGTTGTTGCTGTATGGTCATACAATAATCCACTGTTAGTGGATTCTGCGGATAGAATGCTGGTGGCATTTTTGGTTAGCGAGTTATCATCAGTCTTGCAGTGTCACTAAGATGTAAAAAAAAAAGAGCAATAATCCTTTGAGTGATGCACTTGTGTACCACTGCACAATCATCCATCACCCAAATAATATCTGCTCTGAGGTAATTCAAACAAGGGACTAAAAGAGTATGGAGAAAAACTGTGATGAAAAACAGTCTATAAAGTGCATTTTCAAATTGAACTGATGAAATGCACAATGTGTGCAAAAACAAGGTTCACCAAATTAGGTGGCCAATGAGCATATGTTCATTCATTCATTATGTTCTGTTTAATCTTCTATCAGGGCTGGGGGGTGGGGAAGGTTCCACATGTCTACCCAGGCAAGCTAGGGCGCTGGGCAGATACACCCTGGACAGGACACCAAGCTATTGCTGGGAACACACTCACTACCACAGACACACACACACACACACACACACACACAGTCTCTATAGGGGCAATTTACCGTGAATCCATGTTTTTAGACTGTGGTTGGACACCGGCGGAAACCTATGCAGACACGGGGAGAACATGGAAACTTCACTCCGATTGGGGTTAGAACCTGGATCCTCAGTGTAGGACGTGCTAACTAAGCCACTGTGCAACCCCTAATGAGTGTATAGACAATTTTACAGGGAGAGGTAGCTCAGTGGGGGAGAGGTAGCTCAGTGGTTAGGGTGTCGGACTATCAATCAGAAAAGGCAGACACGCCTACCTCCCCCTACACGTCGGAGGATCTGCGGTGGAAGTGGTCTTCAGCTACAGGTACTTGGGTGTCCACCTGAGTTACAACCTCACCTGGAGCAACAACACTTCCAGTCTGGTCAAAAAGGCACACCAGCGGCTCTACTTCCTCAGACGGCTGAGGAGAGCCGGACTCGGGAGCTCGGTCCTCACCTCCTTCT
>JAOUQT010305076.1:0-15591 GCA_025769995.1 Xyliphius kryptos | reverse complement strand
AAGCACTCCTTTATAGGGGGGTCTTGCTAAGTGTCTCTCATTTCTACCTGTTGTCTGTTCCATTTGCACAACAGCAAATGAAATTGATTCATAATCAGTGTTGCTTCCTAACTAGACAGGTTGGTTTCACAGAAGTGTGGTTCACTTGGAGTTACATTGTGTTTTTTAAGTGTTCCCTTTTTTGAGCAGTGTATATGATTATAGGGAAACACTCATCTAGTGTCTCCATATATGCGGCCTTTCAGTACTAAATCTATAAAAAACAATAAGGAGTCTAAGTGTCAAAATAAAAGTCAAACAGGACAAGCACCCTCTGACATTTTATCGATCCTTTTCAATAATAAAGTCGCTTGGTCTTTTGGTCACTGTCAAAGATTTAAAACCCAAAGCTGCACATTAAACCATTTCAGTGTCAACACTGTAATTTGCGTATGTGTAGTACTCAAATCACAGGACAATTAACTCCCAAAATGCTTTGATGTCACCTTTCAGATTTAAAACATGTAGTCACCTCATCTTATTCATTTATGGCTTAGCCCTTATCTTAGGGTATGTAATATTCAATAATACATAGTAATCAAGAAATGCAAGATTATTACATATTTACAATATTCCACAGCTCTATACTAAATATCTATAATGTATTTGTCTAGTATAGTATTACATTAACTAATAATGAAAATAAAATGAATGTTTAAACTGAATTACATGGTTGAGTTAAATGCAGTGGCGGGTGATATTATATTTTGTCCATTATTAAATAATTCCAAATCTTTTGTCCGTTTCCTGTCAAAAAGTTTCCCTCAGCTGCACCGATTGAATAGAAGATTTAAACTATCACATTTAAGCATCATTGGTTGCTAGGTTTTAATTTTTTCTGCTTATGCCATCAGAATAAATATTGTTGGCCCTGTAGCATTTAATAAGTGTAAATCAACCTGTTCTTCAACCATTTTGAATCCTCTATGGCCAAGTCTTTTAGAAGGCCTACGTGATGTCAGCATATGCACGCTTCCTGATTGGACAGTACCTTCAATGAGCTGATATTTTCAGCTGATTGAAACATAATACAGACATTTGACTCGACTTTCAGCATCCGCTTCTTAATAGAACGAGAATAAAATAATGATGGATTTTGTGTACAAATCATTAGGATTTAATCAAGATTTTGTGTTATTTTTACTTATTTTTGTTTTCCTACCTTGCTGTATTGGGGGGATTGTGGTAACAAATGAGGACTGGAGACAGAATTTAACAGGCTTATGTGTAAATGCTAAACTTACACATTTTTTTTTAAATCCATTAAAACTCGTGTTGGTCGATGGCATTTGATTGTTGCTGCATAAAATGAAGAGAATTGAAAATAACAAATAAAATAAGAAAAATAAAAAAACACATGGTCTGGAATTAAAAAAATATAGTTTGTTTTAGCTTAGTCAGCCTTGCGTGAGAAATGAGCAGCAAATATTTAAAGGTGCGAAGTCCTAATGAGCGACCCTGCATTGCTCAACAGATATCTGTAAAATTCACATGTAATTTGCCTATTAGTTCATTCAGCAGGCTTTCATCGTCTGTTCCCGTGATGGCCTCTGACACTAAGAGCGCTTTGTTTTTCTCAGCTGTATTAAAACGAAGATGCTTTGAAATGTGACACTGATAATTTTCTGTTCACACAATAATAATTCCTCTGTTATTTAAACCTACTGTACATATCTTGCCGTGATGTCGTTTAAGGTCTGTCAAGCTAAATGTTTATGCCATTGATAGTAATTTTCTAGTTAAATGCAGCATTTAATTGATGTAACCATATAGCCCAGCTATTTTTTTTTTTTTTTTTTTTTTGCAAATAGCTATTAATCTAGAAACGTAAAATGAATAGTCCATTATTACTTCATTAAGCTAATAAAATGTCAAGATTTGATTTACAACAGTCATTATTATTTACTTAAGTAGATCAACTGTATATCTTAAATACATAGATAACCAATGTCTTTAACATTATCTCTGGGAATCTGGGACTGTTACAGGTAATAATGATGTGTTGTTTAATAAGAAAGTAAAAAGCGCCTGCAGGAAGTCTGATATGACAGCATGTAATGTTTTTATCCTCACTTACTTTACCTTAAGGAACTCCCTTTCTTTCACAACACAACAGTATCTTGTTTTAATTCGACCTATTCGACCTACTCAAGCCTGTTTAAGAAGTCCTTTGAGGGTATACAATGAGTTACACGTTTATGTGGTAAACTTTATGAATTGATGATTGAAAATGATTTTTCACACAGGTTCCCAATGCTTAATAGTTTTTTTTTTAGACATTTTTTTTTTAGACATTTTTTTTTCTAGACCATGTGTGCAAATATACTACAAATAGTTGGCATACATGGTTAAATAAAAAAAAAAAACCCATTAATTTCAATAAATTTATTAGAAATAAATTGGGCCACCGTTTAGAAGTCAGACACTTTCTTAACAAGCGTCTGTAATGTTTAAATCTAACTAACTCGCTGCTTTATATGCAGTGAACTGAAAAGCTGTACTTTGATCTGGATGCTAAAGCAGATACAAAGATCAATATGTACCTCTGCTTCAGTTCTCCTTATGACCCACAAAAGCACACAGACATTGATTCCAGAAGCCAGCATTGCAACTAAGAAAAAGATCCGTAGTGGAGGCGCTGAGTGACTGTAAGGCTGAATCTCAATGGAGCTTTAATCACTTAATAAAAGAAAAATCTGCATACACAAAGCTGAAAAAAGGATGCAACCTCATATCCACTTATTTACCAAATCTCACGTACACTGTATGCATGCACAATCACAACTGAATTGTATGAGTGCTGGTACATAATTACTTCAAATCATCAGATTGCTATCTACCATGTTTAGAGAAGACATCATGATGCATTGTTTGGTTTGGAGAGCATCCCAAGCATTAATCCCACAGCTGTGCATGCCAAAGCAGTGTGTGTGTGTGTGTGTGTGTGTGTGTGTGTGTGTGTGTGTGTGCCAAAATGCTACAGGCTCTTTGGTTTTATGGCTCAGAAACTAAAACTAAATCAACAGAGCTTATTAGAGTGCAGCTGAATCACAAAGCTCTCTAAAGACTGTTTTGAAAACGGATTGCTGTAGTAACTTTAAAAACCTACTTTAGTTCCTCCCAGAGGTGCAACTGGGATTTAAACAACGTTTATGACCTTATGCGGAAGTTCCTGCTACATCAATTTATTAGGCTTTTGTTTTTTTTAATGCTAATATTCTTAACTGTTTAATCTATTGCTATTTGCGAATCAGCATCTGTTTTTTTTTTTTTTTAGACACCACACACACACACGCACACACACACACACACACACACACACACACACACACACACACACACAAATGGAACAAATATCAGTCCATTATATTTTGAGAAAAGCATTAGCAGAAACATTTTAAAACTTTTGTTTTGGATTTGTTTCAAAAAGACTGCAATGTAACTATGTGATATTTAGCAAGTGAGTTACTTCTTGTTCAGCAGCCTGATCATATTAAGTATGGTGGTTTTGCAGAATTCATGGGCCTCCCCAATGCTTGTACTTCTTTTGATGTTGTCTTTCAGCATACAAACCCATATTAAAGTTCTTCTGTATTATTCATAAATGGATGCTTTGGGAGTACATGTGGTATGACTGCATTCTCTATAAACAGGCAGAACAAACAAAAGAGAAAAAATATATATATATATAAAAAGGTCAGGCTTTCCAAAAACCTAAGCAGATTTTAAATTATACAATTTTAAGTCATTTTTAAAGACGTCTGAAATAGTTATGGATCAAAAATACTGTTATATAATTGATGTAGCTTGAATTAAATAATTCTAAATATTCTAAATAAAATAACAAATTTTCACTGATTGGAGTTAAGGTTCTTTAGATTATATATAATAATAATAATGATAATAATAATAATAATAATAATAATAATAATAATAATAATAATAATAATAATACAATATAAGTGTTAATGTAAACCTTATTTTGTACATGGGTTAAATTATGAAGAAAGAATTATGCATTGTTTTAAGACTTAATCTGTATTGACACAAATCTATTTTTTTACCTGACACAGCTCATGCAGTTCAGAATAGCGTTTATTATTTTACTACTGGGTAACTAAGTCCTATCCGTTTCCTCAAATCAAAATGTTTGTCACTCACTGTAAACACCTTGCCTGGATCTAACCAGAATAAAACATAAGTTGAAGATTTAATGTTCAAGAGAATATAAGATAGCCTGCTGCTTTCTTTGATATTGCATGTCAAATATTAATGTTATCTACAAAATCCTTTGCAGCTGAGTGTAGTAGTTTAGATTAAAGGTACATCACTGAATCTGCAAAAACACCCTGGGGGACCTCTATTTTTCTTTCCCATGGGAACGATTCATATGAGAGTTGACATAAGAACCCTTAAAGGTTTTACCTGAGTGACAAGCAACAATTTAGAGTAGTGTAGTTTCACTGAAAGGCAGAATTACTTATATTCACAAAGCTATGGTGTTTTATTTACATTGATGGACATGATGAGTGAAGATCAGGCGGCAGCAGAGTAGTGCATGTAAATATTGATCAATATATAGACACAAGATGGGCTGCATGGTGGGGTAGGAAGTGATTTGCACGTCTGCCACTCAGCACTGGGGATTTAGGTAGATTTTCCATGTATTTCGAGTGCCTGTGTGGTCTTCCTCCGGGTTCCTTCCACAGTCCATAAACATGGATTCAATGTAAATTGGAAAACTGTTCTAAACTGCACTTATATATAGTGTGTTTTTGTGTGTAAGTAATGATTCGTGCAGTGCCATGGGTGTATCTGCCCAGCCCTTGAAACATTCTTCCCAGGGTGAGCATGGGGAACCCCCCCTCGACCCTTGTATGGGATTAATCTGTCCTTTTTTACCCTTACAACAAGTTGGCAGCGCAACCAGTCTCAGAAGCCCCTCTCTCTTCACCTATGGAGAAATAAAAACTATATTTCGATTTTCCTGTATGTCCATACAGTGTAATTGACAAGACATCTCATATGTCTACATTCCAATATAATACTTATACCACTACCATTACCAAGATAATGGATTGATAGACACAAGATAAATACAATGTGCGTACTAATAATATTGGTATCATACCTGTATCACATTTTCCCAGTCTAATTATATCATACTTACATTTTCAAAAAATTATGCTTTAATATCTCATCACTTCTGTTAATTTCCTGAGTTATCTCAGCTGCAATGATGGGTCACCATTCTTTCAACTCTCACCTAAATTGTCTATACGCTATTGCTTTCCTAAATACCCTTCAATCCTTAATGCTCACAATATCCTTCTAGTCTTGATTCAAACTTTTCATTAAGTACTCAGACCCTGCTGCCTCTCTGGCAATCCTATACACCACTCTCTTCCGTCAAAGTTTCTTGCAATGCTGCATATCCCAAAACCACCAGGCACTCAAGGACAAACCTCAAACAAGCTCGATACAAAATACTTTTGCAAGGGCAGATGTTTATGTATATATTGTTTCACTTTTTGTGAAATAAATTGCCCACAGCTGTAAGTATACACCTGTCTGCTTCAAAAGCTTCTGTGTTTTAAGTCAGTATACTATTTAGTCCAATGTCCGATTAAATACTGGCACTGTTTAACAACTTAATTTTTGCTAAAGTGTTTAAATGCAGTAAAGGCATGAGTTTTTGTTGTAACCGATTTAAGTTTAATATTGTGACTTCTATTCACCAAAATTTTAAATATATAATATATGTTAATGGTATTTGGTTACAGTACATAATCAGAGACAATTAATGTACACATTCCAACCAGCATTGTGAGAGTTTCCATGTTCTCCCCGTGTCTGCTTGGGTTTCCTCCAGGTTCTCCGGTTTTCTCCCACAATTAAAAAACATGGATACAAGGTAAATTGAATGCTCTAAATTGCCCTGTATAGTGTGTTTGTGTGTGTGGGAATGTGAGAGTGAGTGTGCCCAGCGATGGATTGGCGCCCTGTCCTGGGTGTATCTGCCCAGTGCCCGAAACTTTTTCCCCTGGACGGGCATTGGGAACCCCACCGTGACCTTAGTACAGGATAAGGCAGAAGATTATAAATGAATAAATGAATGAATGTGATTAGGAGATCACCTGATCACTGGAGCATATCAAGATCTGCTTCTTGCAGGTGTTGCTCAACAGGTCACAATCCTGTTTTTGCAAATTACAGCTTTTCTTAAGCCTTTAGCAGTCTGTAAGACAAAAGCTTGATTTCATACTCAATTTAATTCTATAATCATCCTACAGCTTTTTCTATGCTCTTTGTGCACTTATAATACATGCGATGTAGACTATGCTACTAAGTGATATTTCATAGTGAATGTGGTGACTTTCAAGGGGCCCTATATTACACCATGTGCAAGGCGCGTTGTGGTGCTCATTGCTATTTTACACCCCACCAACAGTCTATTTTTGTACCTTCCGTCTCTACCGTATGAATAGCTACAGCGTCCTTGTGGATATGTGTACACTGATGGGCGTAGTGGTCTGGAAATGAGGCGTGTTCAGGTAAATTTCTAGCTTTTTTATCCTCTTAGCGAAAAGGTGCGCGACTGACTGAAAACAGCATAGGCAGATGTCAACAGTCAGACGTTCATTACTATTAGTGTATGCTCTTGTGCAAAGCATTACAATAATCTAGTCTGGATAGAATAAGGGTTTGGACCAGCAGCAGAGTAGCCTGTTCTGTTAGAAAAGGTCTGATTTTCCTGATGTTATAAAGAATGAATATGCAGGAACGGGCAGTTTTAGTGACCTGATTAGAGAGTTTAAGATGATTTTCAATCGAGAAACCCAGATTATGGACCGAGTCGGATGAATTGAGGGTTTGGCTGGAATTATAAGTAATTCAATTTTAATAATTCAATTTTTTTTGCCAAATTTAATTTGAGATGACAGATCCAAATTAATTTTCATCCAAACAGATATGTCAGTGAGGCATGCCGATATTTGATTTGGGATAGGGGAGTCTTCAGCAGCAAAAATACAAATGAAGCTGAGTGTCATTTACAATAATGCATGTTATTTTGCAATATTTGTGCTCAAAACAACGATATAGCACAGAATGACAACATACATTTTTTTTAACTTTCCATACAAACCACATGAACATATGAACCACATAAACATAAGTCTGGTACACGAGTTTCATCTTGAAGAAACCTACTGCTAGACGTGCACATGAAAGCACCATTAGTAGATGCCTTTTGCATGCTGCAGAATGCATAATTCTCTTGTCTTCACGATAGCAAAGACACACCGACACACCCTAAATTAAGATGTGCAGTGTGCAGTTGACAGCAAGGTTGCTAAAATAGTCCTCATGTTTTTTTTTTTTTAACATTGTCTGCTACATTCAAAATGATACAAATCATTTTTCAATTATATCTCCTTGTCCTCAGCTCTCTATAGCAATCACTTGTTTAATAAGCATCCTCTGATTCCGGTAATAAATTTTTACTTTCCACCATTTTGTTTACATTCAGTCACAGCTGTCCTGACAGCTTCTCTGATGACTGGGCTTGTGCTGCTGTGAGAAAATAAGTGCCAACCTCAAATGTTTCAATTGGATGTCAAAGACAAAGGAGGGAAAGTTAAGAAACAATTCAGATTAACATTTTAATCCCTACTCTAATTATCAGTCTCCCCCCAGAGCTATGAATGCCGGATTTTGGCACACATGCTCTTGCTTTGTTCCCCAAGCTGCGAAATGTCACAGAAATGGCACATTAATCCCCCGCTACATCACACAATCACAACCGGAATCGTATCACACGGCCGACAATCTGCACTAAAGTCAGCCCACGTGTATTAAAGCACCAATTTTGAGCTTGAGCTTTAAAAGAAGAAAGCGAAAATAAAGAAATCTGAAGATTAGCTGTAACAGCATAGCCTTGTCACTGTCATGCTCAACAATAAGAGAGAGGCAGAGAAAAAAAAGGGAAGCTGTCAATCTAATCAACTGAAATCCACAGAAAACAGGGTGCAGAGGGCCTGAACAGCAGTTTAATTAGCGTAACAGAGTCGCTTCTAAGAATAATAATAAAAGAGCACACACTATAATGAGTGTGAGACAGCTGAGCACCTGTTTGGGCCCAATTATTACCACAATGCAACGACATGAAACGAGAGCAGAGAATACGTTTAAAAAAGTGAGATGACAGCTTGAAGACAGAGACTGGAAAATTATTTGTCTCAGAAAGCAATTTAAGGAGAATGCATTTGATTTATTATATAGCATATTTAACAGCAATTTTCTAAGTCTGAACCCACAAATTTTTTGGGGAAGAAACCTATAGAGAAGCAAAACTCGGACCTTGGTGGTTGGGCAGGATTGACAGGTGGTAAAATATTCATTCATCCATTATCTTCTGCTTTATCCTCTATGAGGGTCGCAGTGGGGTTCTCCTTGCCCATCCAGGGAAGGGAACCAATATATCACTGGGCACACACTTACACACTTACTCACACAGACTATATGGGGCAACTCAGAGTGTGTTTTTGAAATGTGGGAGTAAACACAGACATGGGAAGAACATGGAAACTCCACACAGATTGGGATTCGAACCAGGAATCCCAAGAAATGAGAGGCAAATGTGCTAACCACTAATCCAGGTTGCAAAGCAACATTTCTATAATATAAAATGTACAAATTGTAAACAGATATTTAATCATAAAGAGACCAGGTACATAAAAAGATCACTTATTGCTAAAATTGTCATTAATGTCCTGGTAATATTATAAAACAGTCCAGATGTAATTGACACAACAAAAATGTCAATTTTCACCAATTCGATGTTTTATAACAATATCCAGTTTCGAAGTCTAAGGTTTAATACATAACCAATGGTTTATCAATGACTTTTTCTATCTTAACTCATAATTATGTTCATAATTACTTTTTATACAATACTAGCGGAATACCCGTGCTGCGTTAAAGTGGAGAACGTGATAACAATGTGAAAGACGAAAAGCGACTTATTTTGAATATATTATGACTTTGGAGTTTCTATATTTTAAATAAATGAATTATTAGAGAGTGAAAAAAGTGTGGCTGTGACTACAGTGTCCTTGCGGTTGCTTATGTGAATTTATCAGTAGGTTATCCAAGGACATGATAAGGAATGACAAAGCCAAGGTGTTGCATTCGATGGTGATACCAAACGAATAATCAAGCCAAGTTTTAGCCTTGTAGGTACTCGAGAAGATTACAATGAGACACTAGAGGGGTCTTGTGTTCTATGGCGATATTGAACAAACCATCGAATGTAGGAAGGTGAGATGTATTTTATATTTAAGGACATGATAGGGAATCATAATGCTAACTTTTAGCCTTGTAGGTACTTGAGTGTGTCAGTGAAGGCTTTGGCATTTATATGTATAGATTACTCATTAAGTTAAAAAATTTAATTTAAAAAAATAGAGGCGTCTGCAGCAGGCCTGTGTCGAGTTTAAGATGGAATCCAGTCTTAACCTCAGGTGGTTATGTTACACAGGTTATAACACTTTGTGATCATGCACTGATGATGCTTTAGGAACAAGCCTATCCTAAAAGTATATCTGAAATGCGATGACTGCTTTCCATTGTTGACCAGTTAAAGAGAGAGTGAATAATTCTTTATAGCAACAGACACAATCAATTAACCCTGCATATTATTTTTTCATACATCTTTACTCTTATAATCTGACAAACGTATCAAAACAACTGAATGTCACAAACAATGTGCTTCAGATTCATTGAATTAGTCATTCTAAGCACTTGTATCCATAAGTTTTCTTAATTACCATAAAACAAAATTCCCATGGCAACAAGAAATAGATATGCACACTACCCTCTGTGCAGCATATCTCAGAGCCAAAGGCTTTCACACAAATATTTTCAGCATGGACTCCTCGTAACAAACAACCTCAAGCTAGAGTCATGAAGAGTTAAGGTGAAAGGGTTGCTGTTTCACTGTTATCATATCTGATTTGCTTATAGAAAACCATTATATTCTGTTAGAATTCAAATTAAAATAAAGGAATAACATTTTTACCGGCTGCATTTATCCACAATAAAAAGAACAATAAAAAGTTTTTAAAAATTTCTTTAGCCATAAATACATTATATAAGTCGTAACAGATAAATAGAGCTATTACACACTTAATTTTTTTTTAAAATATATTATAAATAAATATCACAATTGACACATTCTATGGGACACAAATGTAACAGGAAGTGTCAAAAAAGCACTTTGTTGGTTCGAAAAATTAATACAAGAATGTGCCAACCTTTCAGGAAGATGTAAAAAAAAAAACTAAATTAATAAATACAAACTGTTGAACAGAAAAGACAAGAGTGATAATGTGGAGATATACTATATTGCCAAAAGTATTCACTCACCAACCATTGACTCACATGAGATTAATTGGCATCCCATTCCTAATCCATAGGGTTCAATATGACGTCAGTCCACCCCTTGCACTAAAACAGCTTCAACTCTTCCACAAGGTTTAGGAGTGTGTTCACTAAGCTCCTGAGAGCGACGCATTCTTTCACAAGTTTGTAAAACAGTCTGCATGCCTTGGTGCTTGATTTTATAAACATGTGGCCATGGAAATAAAAGGAACACCTGATTCTGATAATTTAGATGGATAAGCAGGTAATTTTTGGCAATATAGTATATTTTAGCAGAGCATGTGCTCTTATATATATATAAGAGCACATGGGACTAAAGGACTAAATTGCCAAAACACACGACAAAGCCCCACCCCACTTATTCCCTGCCGAACCATGCAATATGCATGACGGAGCCCTACCCCCTTTTCCCCTTTGTTTCCTAACATGGCCACTGCTTCACGTAAAACAATTCCTTCAATGTTACACTGCAGCAGGTAACTGTTTGTTTCTGTCAGTCACACATTTTATCGGTGAAACTGTCATTCTCGAACTTCGCAACATGGCTGTAACCTTTGTTTGCCAACATTGGGATACCTTCAGAGACCTTCCATCCAATGTTCTTAGTCATGAAAGCACAGTCATACAGTCTGCTCAACAATATGCTGACTACATGAATAATTCTCGAGTTTATGGTGACAAGGCAGATACAGGACCAGCAACATTATACTGGACAAGCGCTTAATTATGCGTCATTTGCTACACTGCAGGTTGGCTAGTTTAAATATAAAAAAAGAAGTAAAATTAGGCGCCATCAGACTTAAAGAATGTAAACATGTAAGCAAACACTTAACATAAAAAAACCAAATGTTCTAAAAAAGAGCACTATTTACTAAACCTAACCCTAACCCTGCATGTTACGTTTTGCGAAGGCAACCCTATTAGCAGCGCACAAAAAGCGGTGCAGAATAGAGCCAAGATGTCGAAGCATGACTAGTTGACGCAGTACGGGAAACAACCGAAACACTGGATATATAAAACAAAAGTCCCAAACAGAAGCATAAAAATAAACCAATAACCGAAAGCAGTTAATTAACTAAACTCAAGAGACAAAAGTGGGCCAATTAGCTAATTAACTGAAGGAAAACAAACAAATGGTAACAAAAGATCACTCCTTACAATGAACTTTATTAATATGTTCACCTGGTAAGTCACACAATTATCTAATCAGCCAATTATGCGGTAGCAGTGCAGAGCATAAAATCAGCATACTTATTTAACAGACTCAGTAAATGTGTAAAAGATATTAAAATATTCATATCTAAATGTCTTTGAGCGTGGGATAGGTGCAAGGGTAGTGTGAGAGATTCAAAATGCTGCCCATTTGATACTTTTTTTTTTATAATAAAGCAATGTTTTTAAAAATGAGTGAATGTAGATTATTGATGCGAGAGGTCAAAGGATTGTTGCTAGGAGAAAATAATAGTAATATACAAAAAATGGTCCTTGTGATATCATACAAAAGGGTACTTTAATTAAAGCGGATCAAACCTTGAAAACAGTGGGTTAAATATTTGTGTTTAATAATCAAATAATGACCCAGCTGATAAACAATTACTAATAGTTTAAAAAAAAAATGACATACTACGTCAAAGTAAACTGGTTATCTGTGCAGTTTCAGCTACCGAGGCTCTTTTGTTTAACACCTCACAACAGAAAAGTCTTGAGTTTGATTCCTTGCCTCATGTTTTCTCTGTGTCTTCAGTAGCCGCAATTTAATCCCACATTCCAAATGTATTCAAGTTTGGTAAAGTGAAGATAGTAAATTGTTTTAAAGTCTTACTAAAAATGTGTTCGTATGTCAGTAATGCGATGAAATGGCTACAGCAGACCTCCACCCCTGGATTTCTTTCTTTACTATAATTCTCACTATCCTGCACATTGTCTTGAGTTTGTGCACATGCTATTGCAAACATGCACGTTATGCTGTATTGTGTATATTGTTGTTTTATGTAGCACCTTGGACCTGAGATCATTGTTTCATATACAAATATTTGTACAGGGGTTGGACAATAAAACACCCCAGGTCACTTTAGGGGGTTTTGGAGGAGTGAGTCTGGAAACGTTTTCCTCCACCAGCATCACGTAGTGACCTGGCCACTATCCTGCAAGAACACTGGCTTAAAATCTCTCTGACCACTGTGCAGGACTTGTAGATGTCATTCCCAAGACGAACTGATGCTGTATTGGTCGCAAAAGGAGGCCCTACACCATACTAATAAATGATTGTGGTCTTAAACCAAGTTTTTCAGGTTCATTGTCCAACCCATGTATGTATTGTAAAAGAGACAATAAAATATACCCCGATTCTCTTAGAAAAGACCGCTATTAGACAGCCACTAATTGCCAATGTTTGACATTTTAAATCGTGTGTGTAACTGTGCCTTTTAAACATTACAGAAAAAGTAAAAGTCATGGTTTATGCTAAATCCTATTAATCGCTATTGAAAAAAAAAAGTTTCTGACCCTAAAGTCAAA
Source organism: Xyliphius kryptos (assembly GCA_025769995.1). NCBI lineage: Eukaryota > Metazoa > Chordata > Actinopteri > Siluriformes > Aspredinidae > Xyliphius > Xyliphius kryptos. The sequence goes on along the minus strand of JAOUQT010305076.1, from coordinate 2,592 downwards.
GCAATTGCGGCCAGTCTAATATCTGTCATTTCCCCTCTAATATTTGACATCCCCCCTTGAAAAGCTGACATTATTGCAGTACTTACAGAGAGAACCCTGTGTGAAACAATCCATACCCATACAGCGGCAGAAGCGCTTACTACTCTATGATCAAAAGCTTTTTTTGGCCATTCAGTGTGACTCTTGTCTCCATGGTGAACCTGGAAATACCATGACCACTGCTCCAATCATGAAGGAAAAAGCAATGCCTCTTAGGAGTGTAATTTGGCTTTCAAATCTGCCTTTTAGAAGTGGAGCAGCAATAAGAGAAATGGTTTATGGTAAAGAAAAGCTGTTTGTATCGGCTGAAAATGACAGAGGCCACCATTAGAGAAAAGGAAATTTATTATGCACTTGAGGTTGAGTGCTACTGCTGATGTAAACATCCAAAATTTAAAACAAAAGTACGAGCTGCAACATGATTCCAAGCTCCAGTCAATCATTTTTTTTTAATCATCAAAAGATATGGAACAGTTGTAGAACAATAAAAACAAATGATGTATAGAGTATGCAAAAGGGTAATAAGGATTAGTTTAAATAAATGAAAATCTTTATATATATTTTTTAAGGCTAAAGTGTACTTTTTATAACCCCCCCTAAATAGATCAATTTCTAAAAGCAAAATAATTTGGGATGTCAAATTATGGATTATTGCAGGCTTTCTGCTGTTCTGATAAAGTGTGCTTGTTTAAAAGCAGCAATAACTTGCTAAAAAAAACAAAATATTAGGTAATGAGCATTTAACCAATACTATTTTCACAGTTTTATTTCATAAGCACTGGATTATTACAAGTAGAGTTTAGAACAGGTTTGATTTAAAGGTGTTCTCTAGACGTTATGGAAATAAAATCCCCAAAGCAGCCAATGTGTTAAAAAAACACTTTAAATGACTATTATTTAATACTTTTTTTTAATCCATACCTTGATGTCAAATTAAAAATGAAAAACAAATTACAAGCAGCTAATGGAATGCAACAATGTAAATGTACAAGGAGAAATTCATTTGTTGCAATAAGAAAACAAAATCCAGCTTTGTGTGAAACTTTGCTGACAAATTTTTATTCTTTTTTATTTTTTAAACAGCTCTTATCCTCTCAGACGCTCTCGTTGCACGTCCATTGGGATGTGTTTATCTTGCCTCTTGGTGAGGCAGACAGACATTTTGGATTGTGAAATGCAATTTATTTTTTTTCCCTCAGCTGTCACATCATTGACGGGTAATTCATAGCAGCTGTGCAGATATTCTCAGCGATGAGAAAAGATACCTTAAAATGCATTTTAAATAAATCCTCTAATTGTACGTGAATCAAGATAAACTACAAAATAGTATAAATCCTTTTCTATGGCAAAATGAAATAACACTACAAACCTTCTGCTTATCAGCCTATTTGATCTTTTTCTTTATCGGTTGGAGCTCTCTTCCCACAGAAAGATAGTCCTGGGTTTAACTCCTGGTTGTGACAGACGGGACACTTTTTTGAAAGGAATTTGGATATTTTCCCAGAGTCTGTATGGGTGACCTCTGAGAGGGCCAGATTCCTCCTACAGTCCAAATTCATACCAGAACTTTAATTGGAGACAGTAATTACCTCTAGGGATGAATGTGTGTAACAGTGCTTGTCTAAGTGTCTGCCCTGGACAGACTACCAGTCGGTTTTCCCCCTTTTCACTTTATTAATGTTGAGATAAGTGTTGGCTAAAGCACCTCCTGCGACCCTAATCAGGATAAGAGGCAAACGAAATGAATAAATGTTAAAAAATGTTTTTTTTTTTCTTAATTCTGCAATAGCACATACCTTTACTTAAATGATTTAATATGCGATTTTGCAATATCCTCGTGATCAAGCTCTTTATCAGATCTGATGTTTATCAGTTTGTTACTGACTAATAATTTCCTTGTCTTTAGTAATAAAGGGCCACTTTTATCAGCATAATTTACTTAATGACAAGTCAGTCATAAGCAGACAAATGACGGCATCTATATCTACAGCATCTAGATTCTAGGTTATTAATTTACTCATTAAAACATTCAATTGTTAATCAATGTAATAAGTCAGATAGTCATCCATGTAATAATATTAAAATGTATGTTTTACTAAACAGATCCTTGGTTTAAAGCACAGTAATTAAGGTAATTCATTATTTAATTATTAATCACAGGACACCTGTTTATTAAAAACAAATACAGTGTATCGCACAAGTGAGCCCACCCCTCACATTTATATAGATATTGAAGTATATCTTTTCGTGGGATAACACAGACAAAATTACACTTTGACACAATGAAAAATAGTCTGTGTGCAGCTTATATAACAGTGTAAATGTATTCTTCCCTCAAAATAACTAAATAAACAGCCAGTAATGTCTAAACCACCAGCAAGAAAACTGAATACATCCATTAGTGAAAGTTCAAAAAAACTTTCTGAAGTGGCAATATTTTGTGTGGCCACTATTATTTATCAGAACTGCCTCAAATCTTCTGAGCATGGAGTTTACTTCACAGGTTGCCACTGGAATGCGTTTCCACTCCTCCATGATGACATCATGGAGCTG
>JAOUQT010305067.1:0-15592 GCA_025769995.1 Xyliphius kryptos | reverse complement strand
TAACATAAAAATTATCAAAATGTAAATCAAAATTATTATCCCATGGAGGTCTGGAAGTTACATTGTGTTGTTTAAGTATAGACTTGAATGCTTTATTTCCAAATGACGGGACTGAAACTCCAAGAAGTTTCTAGTCCGCTTCAATCAATCCAATCAATTTAGTCAAATTTAAGAGTTGTAGCTCAGAGGTTAGTGTGTTGGACTTGTTAATCTGAAGCTTGTGGGTTCAAATCCAAGGTCCACTGAAGTTACCAATGTGGGTCCTGGAGCAAGACCCTCAGCTCTCATTGTTCCAGAGATTCTGTGTGTAACCCTGTGTTCTGACTCCAACTACTAAGTAGAATACTTGTAAGTCGCTTTGGATGGAAGCATCTGTCAAACGACCAAATGTAATCTACGTTACGCTCTTATGTAAGTATTAGAACACGTCTTAAGCATAAATTTAGGTGTTTTCCACACTCCCGTCGCCACAGCTGTATAAAATCAAGCACCTAGAAACTTGGGGAAGGTCCATTTTTGTTCTTGCATGACTCACAAGGTTCACAGGTTCATGAAGGCGTGTTGGGTTTGACCGGCCCGCATAGAATCCTGACCTCAACCCCATCAATCACGTGTGGAATGAACTAGAGGTGGCCAGGCAGGCCCTCTCGTACATCAGCGATTGACCTCACAAATGTTCTTTTGAATGTATACGCAGAAATTCCTAGAAAGGCTTTCCAGATGAGTGGATGCGGTTTGAGTTGCAAAGTATAACTGACTTTAAGTAGTACTTGGTGTCTCAATACTTTTGTCTATATAGTGTATGTGGTTACAAATAAAGGCTTTCATTAAAAAAAAAAGTGAAAAATTGTTATTGGAACATGTACGGTCGCAGGAGGTGATTGTAATCTGAAAGGCTGTTTGTACAGGTACGCTCGTTTAAACGGTTTTCAGACACCTAAACTTTTTAACTTTGCACGTGTGCTTAATGGTGTCGACTTCAAGGCACGGCCCAGTATTTATGAGATGGATAGTGTTATTTTAACCCAGACACTGGGATGAAATTACCATCCCTAAGCCACCTTGACGATGAGGGTTATCCCGGTTGCTGGCTGGAGATAGCATCTGGGGTTTTTGAGTTGGGTGAAAATAGCCTTCGTGTGAGGATGAAGATAAAATCGCAGTGCAGATGAAACCGCGCCGTATTGCATTGCAATTGAAACACATACCGGTAGGAATGACTGGAATAGAGCTGATAATTGCTATGTTCGATCAGCAGCCTGTTCAGGTCGTCTTAGATGCAGAAGATTTTGGCGGAAAAATAAAAAAAACATACTGTCTCCTCATTAGATTTGTCTTTTAAAGAAGTATCCTGTTCTGGTATTGTGTTCCTAGAAGTTCTTGATACCTCATGTATTCTAGAATTCTTATTTTCATGATTCCTTTAGAATGAACCACCAACATCTTGTCAAGGTGGTCCAGTTTCTCATAACCACAAGGCGAATATTATTCCAGTAAGCCGTCATGAGGCCAAGACCACGTTGCAAGATTTACAGTTCTTTAAAGACGACAATGTTCAGTATATATGCGTATACAAGCTGTACGCAAAGCTAGTACTGTATGGCAGAATGGCCAAAAAAAGTCCCACAAGTCATAGACACTGTTGCTGTAAGTTTTAAAAGCTTAATAAGTTAAAAACTTTAGAAAACTACATCATCACAACATCAAAAACGACTACTTTATATGGACGCAGGCACGTTCAGAAAAATATATGTGAAAATATATCAGCTCTCACGCCGGGAGTCACCAAACACAGCATGGTAGCTCAGTGGTTAGTGTGTTGGGCTATCAATCTGAAGGTTGTGGGTTCAAATCCCAGGTCCACTAAAATTACCAATAGGGGTCCTTGAACCAGGCCCTTAACCCTGATTACTCTGGGGATTCTGTATCCACCCTGTGTTCTGACTCCAAGCATCAAGTTAAGATACTTCTAAGTCTAAATGGCCAAATGGAAATGCTTTGAGAAACTGATTATGACCCACATCAAAGCCAACATAGACATCACTGTGGACCCACACCAGTATAACTACCGGAAGAACCGGTTCGGTTCCCAGTCCCACCAAGTACTATGGCTGAAGTTCCCTTGAGCAAGGCACCTAACCCTAATGGCTTCCCGGGCGCCGTGTACAAGGCTGCCCACCACTCAGGGCACATGTGCTCACTTCACCAGTGTGTTTGTGTGTGTTTCACTGCAAGGATGAGTTAAATGTGAAGGACAAACTCCACACGATGCAAAATAGATCACTTTATTCAATCCAATGATCCCTCAGACCATAACCAATAAACTCTCACTACTTGGACAGAGCTCCTCCCTCTGCAACTGGGTCCTGGACTTCCTGACCAACAGGCCGCAGTCTGTGGAGATTCACACCATCTCCTTCTCCACGATAACCCTCAGCATCAGTTCCCCTCAGGGCTGTGTGTTTAGCCCCCTCTTGTTCACACTGCTCACCTACAAATCCAATCAGCAGTGGTTGGATGCATCACAGACGGTGATGAGTCCATCTACACACAGGAGGTGGAACACCTGAAAGGTTGGATCAGAAAGAACAACCTGTGCATCAAAATTTGGTTTGTTCTCCATTATTAACATTACTTAACTACTTAACACCCACAAACATCACACTGACTTATGAATGGAAAGTTAAAATATGTCTTTGAGAATGTGCTAAAGTAAACTCAAGAGATTTTACAAGTGGGTAGAGATTCAGCGTTGGGCGTGCAAAGCGAAGATGAGTATCCATCTATTTTGATGGCAGAATAATAAATCGTTGATCACTATTAATCACTATTACTGTCCTTCAGTATTTTACATGAATACTGATTCAGTCTCCCCACCCCCACCCCCCCGCAATAAATACGGAATGTTTAAGTATAAATAAACCTGACGAGACATTTTAATGGGCTCTGATCAAAGGCTGAGACCAAAAAAATCTTTTTCAGAGATTTTATCTGCCTTACAAGCATTTAATTCATCAGATTATTAACCATCATAAACACAGGCAATGAACTGACCGACTTCACTGTGAATACTCGGTTTTGCAGAATTAATTGGGTTTTGTATTACGTTAAATTTTGAAATGTTTATCGTAAGGTTATTTGTAAGTTTATCAATAATTACAACAGAATCCGAGACAAATCAATGGAAACTGAAGGAGTAAAAAACGGCTTTCACACATCTGCCTTTAATTAGTCTTCATGTGCAATCTTCTGTTTGGTTGGCTTTCGCTCGCTCAGGCTTACGTTTTTCTATTCCCCGTCTGCCTCGCCGTGCATCTGATGTCATATTCTTTTCCACAGACCGCAATTGACGGTGCAACACACATATGTACATATATACATACACTACGTATCTGTTTCGTAATTTATTCCGTATTCACGTTGGTGGATTTGAAGTTTGAATCACAGTTAAATGGTCAGCACTCAAAATTGGCCGTTTTTGCAGGACAACGCTCATAAGTTACCTCGTCCAAGACTGCTCTCTCAGGTTTCAACACAGTCGCACACACACACACACACACTAGGTAGGCAGTCCTAACCAAGGCCAATTAATAGGAGCCAGATGATGAAGACTTGTGGGTCAAAGCATAGCTTTAAAAGATTTCTGGCTGCACTATTGAACCTTTTTATGTTTTTTAATTTAATACATGAGTGATTATGATGTATTCAGTAAGACCGTTAATAACCATGCTCATGGGCTCACTTACAATAACTCCACAGCAGTAATTTGAGTAAAAGTTTTTCAATGTGCAGTCGATTATTTATATTGATGATTCATTTCCTTTTATACTATTTTACGTCGTTACAGTTTCTTACGATGCTTTAACATGTCTGTGCTCGTGCCCCATTTAAAAAATAGAAATAAATTTAAGCTTAATGACTTTCTTTGCAGATTGTGACATAACATGCTATTTTCATTCAAACCTTTTTCATAATGTTTTATAAAACGAAGTTAAATTAGCAGTTTTAGAATTTTGATCTTGTTACAACTCAACTTATGGCTTTTAAGCCCGTATATACTTATATACAGGTTTAAATAAATAAATAAATTATTTTCCAGTAATCAAAATAAGCATAGCTTTCAGACGTACAGTGAGTGGTATATGAATATTTTCATGTTATTGTAATAAATTTGGTCACAATGTGCGTTTTCTGAGCAAATATTGGACAAAAACAATTATTCATGTGACCTGCTGAATGTTGGATAGTGTTAAATGTATTATTTTTAATTAAGACTCCACCCACATATTTATTCCCCATTATTAATTCTTTATTGACTTCTATCTCAATAATACATATTTTTTTCCTCAAATTCGCCTTTTTTTAAAGAATGACAGTTGATTTGTGTTCGTCACAAAGTCCTTTCCGTGTTGTTACATGGCTTTGTTTCATTATGACAGACGGTAGCTCCGTATAGCAAATTACAGGCCGCGTTGCATCCGTTTGTGTTTAGATAAGAAATGCTTTAATCATCCAGAGGAACATTAGAGTGTCACAAGAAAAGAGACAAGAAACAGATAATAAATTAATAACGGCTAGAGAAATAAACGGACTGTCATTGAAATGAAAACAAAGTGGCCTCAGTCACAACCAAAAATGGTAGGAGGCATCCATCTTGTAAATATATATTTGAGGTTATGTTATGAAAGGTGTGGTGGGGTTACCACTGTATTGTTCTACTCTGTCGTGCAGTTTCATAAAAGTTATTAATTGGCCTGACTTCTCATTTTGATTCATGCACAGATTTTCTAGACTCTTCTCGTCCCGCATATTTTAACATAGAGCTTTGAAATTTGGCAGTATAGTAGTACCCATAGAAAGTTAGGTTGCTTGGGCTTTTTGGAGCAATATGGTGTACAGTTTTCATGCCACGCCCCTTTCCCCCCCATAGAAATACATTGCAAATGTTTTATCAGCATTACGTTTAAAATCAAACAACTTTACGTGTCTTCTTTCCTTTTTGGGTTGTTTTTTTGTGTTTTTTTTAGTATCTTCTACAAGCCAACTTTGATTTTTTTTACTTACTTCCAGTGCAAGGTGCAATTTTAAACAGTTATCCAAGACAACACGAGTTAAATAACTGTCCATCGAGTTGAGTTTGCAGGCAGGGCTGTGTAATATTTTTAATAATGTCATCTTTACATAAAGCTGCCTATTGCATTCCAAACTAAGTTTAAGCCAGATCTGTTTTTTTAACTACTTGAGTGCCGAAACCCATTGAACATGGATGATATAACAATTATAGGCATTCACGTGATATTTAGTTAACACTGAAAGAACATTCTTTTACGAGACACTATTTAAAAAGAAAAAAAAGCTGTGATTGGTGGAGAATGCTGATGCCAGCCTGTGATGTTTAAACCCTTCATTGAATCATAATTGATTGCAACATTGCAAGACAGACTGGCATTTTTCTTAGAAGAGCAATTGGAATACCATGATCATGGAACTTTGAGTAAGTTTCCAGATGAGTAGAGAGGCACTTAAAAAATTAAATAGTCTAGACTTCATAATAGATGATATTATGAAAGACAGCTTCTTCACTTTTCTCAATATTATTCAGGCATGTTCGAGACGCTGATGGTTTCATGGACGGGCTGAACTAGGCTTGGTCCAAATATCATGGAGAGTGAGAAATTGGTAAAATACCATGATGCATCTGTATGCGTTGTTTTTGATCTGATTTACTTATTGACCATTTCACACATGAACTGCAGGAGTGACGATTTTACTAGACTTTTTTTTTGCCGACTTTCTAGTATGAAACTAAGTTGTCCTTGAACAAAAACGCAAATAAAGCTGAAGAAAGTTTGAAAAATTCACATGGACTGAGTGGACATGGTTCATTTTTGGTCACACGCATGGTTTACCAGAACACAGATATTTGGTTTTGTCAGCATCTCAGCTGAACGGCGGGTACCCTGCTGCAAAATGTTCTTGGAGGCATTATTGATAGGCTTTTTGTTTGAAATTTGTACGTTCTCACAACTGTGTAAGTTTTCATTGTGAGTTTTGGTTTCCTACAGTCTAAAACCTGTTGGTTATAAATAATTAAATAATTCCATTATGTTGTTTTAAGCTTTAGCATGACGTGGTCTCATTGGACTGCAGTCGTAATCCCAGGGGACCGAGCCACACAGACAGTGCCAGGGGGTTTTAAATGCATCAGAATACTAATAGCTTTTCCTTTGTACTATAATCTGGGACACAGGTGATGACTGAAGAGCCTTATTATCAACACATCCACCTAGCTCAATCCTCGGTGGCTCTTCTTGCTATCAGAGACACTCTATCTCACTCTATTGTCTCCACCAAGTGGCTTCCCTTTTTTGCCTTATTGGGTCACAATGTCTGCAAAATACCTGCCTCATTCGGTGTGTTTTCTGTGCGCTGTCGCCATCATGTCCTGCTTGTAATGCTGGAAAGATTTTATCTATGTCTATAAATGCCAACCCACTCACTGACTGACTCACTGAGTCAATAACTCCCTCAACACTAACTCTTCCACTTCACAAGTACCTACAAGGCTTAAATTTGGCGTTGTGATTTCCTAAAATGTCCTTGGAAACACAACTACCTCTCACCTTCCTACATTTAATGGATATGGATAAATTTCCTACATTCCTACATTTAATGGTTCGTTTGATATCGCCATCAAACCCAAGACGCCATTAGGGTCAAATTGGGGTCTTCCCGAGTATTTACATATCTGAAACTTGGCTCCTTCATTCTTGTTTCTCAGTTTACTAAATTCAATGGCTTGACCCCTCCAGGGTCTCACATCGGGGTTTCAAATTTCACATTATTAAGTTCATCATTTGGTATCCTGTATTGATTTCCTGTGAGTCTAATCTCGGTAGCTGCTGGACTTATTCCACGGTTAAAATTGACTGTTGGTTATGTGTAAGGAACATCTTACTGAATAAAACTCAGCATTTGTTCTTCGTACTGTGACCTAATACAGGAGGGTGGAACAAAACACTGTCAATCATCTACACTGGTTAAGGCCCATGGGCAATTTAAAGTAATTTATCTAATGTAGTTTTTTAAAGGTAACCAGAGTAGCTCGAGAAAGCTCGAGCGGACGTTATGAATACATGCCAAATTCCACACAGACAGTGAGGAAAGTCAAGCTCTAGCCCAAGGTCTCGGTTTGCCTCCAACAGAACTTGCTGTTCTTACCTTCACACTGTGGAACAGAATAGAGTGAAATGGTCGTACATTACAGACACATAAATACGCCAATGCCAGGGATGCAAAAACAATGGAAAGGGAGTTTTAAAGACCGCAGCTGCAGCATCTTGTAAATAAAGCCTGATCTCATGACTAATTTGCACCAGGTTTATGGGACCATTTTCTCTTTTGCTTGTGCCCCATAATATTTTCTGGACTCTTATTTTCCAAGACAAGCCTAAACAAGGATGGGTGTTTTGCCTGCATATTCTGTTCTGCTTCCCAATGGAGATACTAAAACATAAGGACACACGTAGAGTGGTTGGTAGCCGTTTGCCACATGGACCTGACCTGTAGTGCCAAGCTCTGAGCAAGGTTCATTGAGCTTTAGCCAAGTCTGAAATGGCTGCCATACACACCAGTGCTACTCATCGATATCTAGCTAGGCTTGTAAACTCAGCTGACATCATCTGGAGCGGAGGGATACCCTCTGGCTACATGTTTACACCTCTTCCATCTGGTGCATCAGGACCGCATGTAATGAGCTCGACCTATTTAGGAGTGGTCTATGATTATCCAGCTATTTGGAATTATTGTGCAGTTGTTTGATGCAGGCTTTGACTTAATATGTACAAAAGACTTAGCCGAGTAAGTGAAATATTGCCTTTACACTCAGTTATCGGTTCCACTTATCAGATTTATGCAATAACCCTGCAGTTAATATGTTCTTAAATGTTTAGGACCAACACAGGAAAGTTAGCACGTTCGCCTCTCAGCACTGGGAATTCCCAGTACAAATCCCGATCTGGGTGGAGGTTCCATGTCCTCCCTGTGTCCTTGTCGGTTTTCTCTCCACAGTCCAAAAACATCGATTCCAGGTAAAATGAATGCTCTAAATTGCCCTGTTGTATAGTGTTTGTGTGTAGATGTGGGAGTGTGCCCAGTGATGGATTGGCGCCCTGTCCTGGGTATATCGGCCCAGTGCCCGAGATGTTCTCCCGAGATGGGCATGGGAAACCCCACCGTGACTCTAGTCAAGGAATAAGTGGAAGATAATGGATGGATGGTGACACTGTTATAATGGTAGTGTGTTAGCCTATGCTACAGTGGTATGATTGAATAACACGCAGTGTTGCTATGTTTTTCAACCCTAAGTGAACGTACTGTTCTCAATCCTAGACAATCCATCCGAGGCGTTGCATTTGATGGCGATAGCAATCTTCAAGAGATAAAGTAATTCCATTTTATTAATACAAATGTTTACATTTAGTTTTTTGTCCTGAGACTAATTGAATATAGAAACCACAAAACCACTCTAAGAACTCACTTAAAATTAATGTTTGGCACAGAAAATAATCCAATTTGGAAATTCTACCCAAAAAATAACCTTAATTCTGGATGCAGCTTTGATTTAAATGTTTTTGAAGCTGGTTCTTCTTAGTCCGGTTGTATGAACTGTGCTGATCCTGTGTACTCATCCTTTCCGCTCTTTCTTTAAATTAGGAAGTGTTCTTTCGCAGCTGTGTTTGCTTTTATGTCAAACATGCACAGCACTGAAACGTGTCCACGAGGTTAATCATTGAATTAGACCTGAATAATTAAACCTTATAGGTGAACGTAATGTTTTATGATCTGCTTGGGATATGCTTTTTCCATTAACCTACTGAACAATACCAGAGCCGGACTTTTCTGTCAGCTCTGTTAAACAGCCAAGTTTAATATCCCCAGGATGTTAATGTTGGAAAGTTGTGGGCTTACTAAACGTTCATCATAACATCTCACAAAACTCTCTAACCATTTTATGAAGCTGTTCAATGTTAAAGGCAGAATAATGCAGAACTCATTGGATGCTTTCTTTGTTACTCAAATTCCATGCAAACTCGAGCACTTAAAAGATTTTAACTTAAGATGTCAGGACACGAGGACGTTTTGTTTTCCTGATCTGTAGTGTACCAGACTATTGCGCTGGTTCCCGCACATTGTGTGTATTACTGTGTTGTTTTGTTAATTACAATGATTAAATCATTTAATATGGCTACAAATTCATCTTCTGCCCTTTATTATTTTAATTAGTGACCGAAGCAATGACTTAATGCATAAATCATTGACTTTTTACTTTGATTGTTTAACATTTCGACCGGGACATATACATAAATGAATTCATTTGTTTAAAGTTTAAACTCTACATGAATTTATAAGCGTTGTTGTTGCTCTAACCATAAAATAGACCTTCTGCTTGTTCTGCTGTGACAAAGATCTCAAATCCCGTAGGCTAATTAAGTTCATATTGAAATGGCAGTAATATATAGGGTTTACATATATATTATTCAGTTAGCAGGCACATCTATCCAGCATATAAATTAACATGTTCTAAGACGTTTCATGCTAATAATGACAAATAATTTAATACTAATTATGCAGTTACGCTTAAAATGAAGTGTGTTTGTGTTTGTGTGTTTGCAAACTGTATGTGCGTGCATCCATTCAGTCCTGTTTGACCCTTATATACGCTATAGTCCAGTTTATATTGATTCTGATTTGTAGAGGTTCATGGTGATTTTTTTTTTTTTTTTTTTTTTTTTTTTTCTTATAAGACAGGTTACTAAATCTTTCCCAATTATAGTTTACAATCAGTACATTCAGGTAATTGCTCATGGTGTCGTTCTTTAGGGCAATCTTTAGGTTAATTAGTTTGCAGTCAACTCGATCCGTTATGGAAATATGTTTTTTTTTAAAGTCTTTTTTTTGGCATCATAAAAAGCATCCAATAAATGGCTAAAAAAACAAATCCATGGTTTTAACCATTTTTGCTTTTGACTTTAACAGAAAGCAGTGTGCGGTTAAAATAAACATTTAAGCAACAAACAGATTTTTAGTTTTGCTGACCTCCTATCAAAATACTTTATTAGTCCCTGGTTGTAAATTGCAGTAGTCATATACAGTATACCCTATTTTTACAGTGTTATATAAAAAAAAGGATAAACGTACTAATATAATAATAGGCAAGTCAAAAAATGACAATGGAATAAAATAAGATGCAACTTTAAGACTCCAAACTCGCAGTGATGTGTAATGATTTAATTGCTTGGTTGTATTTTTGAAACATAGTTCTGTTGCAAAATAACTTCTGCATGTGTCCATGTATAAATAAGCAATAAATGGGCTGTTTAAGACTTTGTTAGCATTTGAACCAATTAAACTGCGCCTGCCTGGTGCAGCTTATTCATGTGAATAACACCTGGGTGAGTTCCTGCTTCCTTGTTATTAGCTGTCTCCTCTGTGAGGTAAACTTAAAGCAGCTGTGGTCTTGGCTTGACCCGTCAGCCTGCAGACGATTGTGCAAATATGACCGCCAGGAACCCTCGTTTAGGCCTTTCAATTTCTCAAAAGCTTTGCCAGGCCTAGTTGTTCCAGAACCTGGAAAACCCAACAGGAAGCATGAGCTAAATAAAGTTCATGAAAGCATGAAGTTCTTAACCGGCGTGTGTGCACTTTTTTTTTTTATTAGCAGTGAGTAATTAGTTTTAATTGGATCATTGTTGACATTTTGATGTCTTCTCCGCTTAAGAATTACTGTTTGAATTAGAGGACCCGTGGTCATCTAGTGCAGTGATTTATTTTATTAATGATTTAATAATTAATGATGCCTTTCTTTACTGTTCTCTGCATTTCAAAATGAACAATTAAAGTAAAAAGCATAAATGTAGCCAATTCCTTCTGTATTGTTTTATGCAAATTGTGATAACTGTGATTTTATTTTTAGAGTTTATGACGTTAACATGGAAACAGAACTCAGAACAAGTTGTGCCAGCTTTGGAACTGGTGGGTAAATGGAAAATAGTATGGTTCAAATCAGAGGACTGGCAACGGTTGCCATTAGTTCCCAGAGTTGGCTCATTTGTAGGTGTTGTACAGGAAGTAGAGTATTGATTTGATCACGTTGACCATTCCCAATTGGCGGCCCAAGTGGCTACCACTTTACAATGACATTTTTAATTTTACTCACCGTAATAGGAAAAATCTTTTCTTGATACTTAAGACAAAGCTATTAAAAACCCTCGGCACTAATGCGGCTGTGAGGCGGTGAAGTGCCAGACTTTTTTTTTCTTCCCCTCAAGTCCCACGTCTTTGAATCTGCAGCACACAGGAGTCTAATAACAACCTAACGCTTTTCTAACAGTATCTGCTAAAGTACTTACCGAGGTGAACCATGGTCTGTTTCTTTTACAGGTATTTCAAATGCATGGCTGACAGTGTAGAAAAAAAATTTAGGAGTTGTAAACACCGACGGGCCCCGTGGATCTGCTCACCAAGCAGCTATAAATTAGACCACACTAAATCAGCCAGCCCCCGTCATACCTGCACATAGGGCTCGGTGGTGATTTAGTCTGAGCGCACAGACTTCATACAGAGTGACTCCTATTTTCCTGTGGAGTTTCCTGCTTTCTTCTTTGAGCATGAGATGGCTATGGAGTCTTGCTGTTCTCCCAGTGGGGATAGAAAGCCTTTGACATAACGAGAAATGCATTCCTCTCTGTGATAAGGCAACCGCGGGGTTCTGGTAGGGACTTCTGAAGTCTGCGCCATAGAAGCATGGGTTCTGCCCTCTTAGGTTTATTAGGCATGAAGTGGTTTGTTCCATGTGGAATAACTCCAATCTAATATTTAATATTGCTTAAGGCGGTAAAGGAGGCCGGACTACACATTTAGAGACTTGCATGTATCCCATCGTGGCTGGGGTTAGAACACCAAACCTGGAGCAATGAGGATTATGGGTGTTGCTCAAGGACCCACTTGGTGATTTCAGTGGACCTGGAATTTGAACCCCCAACCTTCTAGTTAATAGTCCCACACCATAACCAGTCAGCTACCACACCTTCTGGATAGTTAAATAGTTGTGATTGTTTGGAATACCTGGAATGGTCGGCGGTTCATTATCAAAGTGATCCAATAAAATCCAAAAAAGTCTTCAAACCCAGTAAATAAAAGCAACATTTTTAGGTAAAAGTCAACGAATGGTCATTGCTGCTTGACCTGAACGATTCTAAAATTACAAAAAAAACTTTAAAACTTTCACAATGTTCCTTCTTATCTAAAATAATAAATACTATCAACTTTTAGCAGCTGTGAAGTGTGAAGGGAACATGCTGGTGTGTTCCTGATTTGCTGCCTTAAGGTTTCGTTGGCTCACGGTCAGAATGGAATAAGGAAATTCAACAGCTGGAGATCTGGGAGGTTGCTTTTAATGCTGGGATCTGGTGATTCAACCATGTAACATCAAATAATCCAAAACAGAAAACCAAATCCACAGTGTTCCGTTTGCTCCAACGGGATGGTTCTCGTGGAGAAATGGTTTTGACGTAAATTAAATCCTTCAGTGTACTAGTTTTTAATCAATAAATGGACGCATCACCGCCAGTTGAGTTCAGTCTCGTTTAGTTTTTCCTCTGAGGTGCGATGCGATAAAAACAATGCGTTAAATCATTAGGACTTTATTAGTCTGTATTATTTCTGACATCTCGTTAAGGTTCAGAGGTTTCTAAGCCCTTTCCTTCTCCCAACATGATCGTGTGCAAAACAGTCATTACGGTTGCCTGGAAGTTGAGAAGGTAACCCTTATGATATTTTAGTCTCTCTCTAATGGCTTAATAATCACTGATCCAGGATTAGCAAGTTGTTAATGCTCAATTTGAACGTCTCAAAATTGTTATGACAAGTGGCCATCAAATAAACACCTGCTTTATGAGATGATCTTTGGAATTGTGTATTGGACATCTGATTAATGCAGCCATTAAAAGGCAGTTTGCAAAAGGTAGAAATGGCATCCAGATGTTCTGCTGACAAAACGCAGATCTGGTTGAAAAGTCCTCAACATTTGTGCACTATTTGACATGGAGCGGTACATACAGTAAATTTGGGGTAATCTTTAGATCTAGTTTGTTTACTACAACGTTGGCTTCTCAGTCGAATGTCTGTGCCCACATGTGATGGTTTGGACTATAAAATCCATCATGATCTTTATGTGTTTGGAATTGTTTGCTGTTCTCCTGTAGGATACCGTTTAGTGTTTCCGTTTCACTATGCTTTTGTTACTTCCTGGCATTAAAGAAAAGTTTTCTTGTGAATAAACCTGAAGAAATATTAAGCTGCTGCACTGAACATGATGTGCATGAGTCTTTCAGTCCAATGCCTTTGAGCGTGCATCCCTTATGATGTGGTTTGGCTGTTGGTTTGGGTTGGAAGGTGATTAAAGCCAGCAAGAGAGCAACACCATTTTAGGCTGCCCTCTCATGCATTTACTGACTTATTGGCTAACCTAACTTCATATACGCTACCTTGGTGCCTTTATTTCAAAACAGTCGCCTTTGTATTCCTCCTGGAAACACATAATAAATCCCTGGCTGTTGGAACAGGCTTGTTAGTGGTAGGTTATAATAAATGCAATATATTTTTGCAGTGGTGCAGCTGAAACCGTTGGGTCAGGGCATTACAGTCTTAAAATTGGGCTGCCTTTGTTACTGTAATTATAGGCATTTCCTGACCACCTTGGTTAGCTTTAGCATTAAGGCGACAAGTCATTACAAAAAAATATATATATACATGTAATAAAATATCTATCTATATATACACTCCTGATCAAAATCTTAAGACCAGTAAAAAAATAACAAGTTTTTTGCAATATTGGATCTTAAAGATTCTAAGTAGATCTTCAACGGCGCAAGAGACAAAAACTTTTGAGCAGGGACTTTATTGAAAACAACAATTGATCTGAAATAGGCTGTTCATCAGCTGATCAAAAGTTTAAGATCATAGCTCAAATAAAACCCCATCAAAACAAAAATCTGTAGTGTGAAGTGTCAATATAAGGACTTAGTAATGAGTACCTCCACCATCCTTGTTGATTACAATCGTTTGGACGTGATTGATGCAAGTGTTTTCAAGAGGCGAGTCGGAACGTTGCTCCAAGATGATGGCTTCACAAAGGGCATCCACTGTGTGGAACGGATGTCCATTTTTGTAAACTTTGCTCGCCATCCATCACCAAATTAAATCAGGGGAACACGCCAGCTGGTTTAAAAATGTGTTATTCTCTTAGAACAAACAGGTAATTTTGTGGCGTTGAAGACGTTTTTTGTTTCTGAAGCCCTTCCCTCGCAGATGCTGTCTGATGGTTATTGGGCTGCAATCCACCAGAAATGGCCTTAATTTGGGTAGAGGATCGTCTTTTGTCTTAACATGCAGCCAATCGGATCCTGCAGCTCAGCGCTGGTAAATGTTTTTAAGTCTACCACTTGACACCCAGACATGTCCTTTGGAGGTGGTTGACGTTCAACCATTCTGTCATTCTGACATAATCTTTGCATGTTTACACCGGACTGATGGCAATCGGACGTCTGTGGGAACTGTAGTTTACATTACTTTAGCTAAACTTCAAGAGACATGAACCATAAAAACAAAAGGCAGTTCTGTATATGTTGAAGCTCAAATAATTGATATTACACATCTTTGGGAGGTTTGGCCCTGGTGTTTATCACAAGAGGTTTGCCAGAAAGACTATGACTAGCGGTTAGAAGTGATGAATTTTTCACACTGGTGTGTGTGGTCTGTTTGGAGTGTACATATGGCAGTCAGCTCATTTTTTCTATTTGGTAGTCTGATATACAGTAGAGCAGTATTTCACACAATCATTAAAAAAACGTATTTTCTAAAGAATTTCTTTTTATTTAATGGTGTGACTTTTAAGTCTTTGATTGTTTGATGCGTTACTGTTTATTCAATGTCTTTTAAAGCAAGTTGAAAGCAATCATTATTGCTAAATTTGATCTTTTAGTGCATTACCGTCTAGTTTTTTTTGTAGTTTCTTATATATTTTCTACATATATGTTTAATAAAGCACTTATTCCTTATGATTATAAAGCTAAATAGTCCTACAAACTGGCATTACAAAACTTATTTTAACTCCCTGTTTCTAGCAATGGAATAACACAGAATACCAACTAAGGCATAAAAACAGACATACACTCAGTTTCCTTTCTGTACAAATCTGTACAATCAAAAAAAAATAAATCATGGTCTATGTGTGGTAGCTCAGTGGTTAGTGTTGGGTTTTTCAATCTGAAGGTTGAGGGTTCAAATCCAAGATTCACTGAAGTTACCAACAGGGTCCTTGAGCAAGGCCTTTAACCTTAATTGCTCCAGGGATGCTGTGACCAACCCTTGTTAGTCGCTTTGGATAAAAACGGCTGCCTGTACACCATACAGTTAATTTTAATGTAAATAGATGGTTACCGTCCATCCGTAACCAAATTCAGTGTGTGTGTGTGTGTGTGTGTGTGTGTGTGTGTGTGTGTGTGTGTGTGTGTGTGTAACATGGGCAAAT